>JADAZS010000054.1:0-260927 GCA_014872975.1 Diaporthe citriasiana
TGTCTTTAGCTTAAATCTTTATAATAATTATATTTATAATAATAATAGTTATTAAATTACTTACTTAAGGGATTAATTATTTATATATAAGATAGTTAATAATAGATAATAATATATTAACTTTACTATTTTGTGATTACCTAAATAATTACTAATTAGTATTAATCTGGCTTAGGTAATAGTAATTACTTTAAATTGGTTTTTATTTATTAGTTCTTATCTGGTATATAGGAGGGAAGAAGGGGCTAAAGGTATATAGTACGTATAGCTTTATATCCTCCCTATGGTAACGGTAAAGTGAAGCTATCTATAGTGAATGTTGCTTATCTAATAAGGCACCCTCGCCATACCAACTATCTACGAATGTTTCCGAGAGGCTCTGGACCCAGATCACGTAGGACCTGGACGAAAGGTCTCGGGAGGCTCGGACGGGAATGTACATGTTTCCGTTCCTTCCACCACTACGAAAACTTACGAGCCCCCAAACTTTCTTCTCAGAACATCAGAGTCAAAATGGTTGTCTATCGCAGATTCTGCACTCGACAAACTCAAGTCTAAGCTTAACCAGAAGAACACACGACTGGCGCCCTGGGAGTCAAATATGAGAATGGATTCCGAGGGCGACGTGGTATACGGATCGGCCATCTATCTGAATAATCCGGTTCACATGGCTTTACACACGGCTCAAAATCGCTCAAGGGCCTGCGATGTAAGAAGCGAAGTTACGCTGGGTACGACCTCACGCGCTGATTTGGGATACTTCCGCAACGGCCAAGCATACGCTATTCTGGAGTATAAGAAGCTCGGAGCAGTCTCGAAAAGATGCGCACGGAGAGAGTTCGACCGTGGAGTCCCCAAGGACCCCAACATGTTCGCTGCATGGATGTCAACTGCGGAGAACAGGTTCATGAGAAACCACCGGGGTGCTGAAGATACTCGCGCCTTGCTACAGCAAGCAGTACATTACCACTATAAGTTTGGGGCTCGCTTTGTTGCCCTATTTGACTGGAATGCCCTGGTCCTTTTAGTTCTTCCCCCGTGCGGGGGCGTAGGGCTGAGTGACAGTGTTTCATATGCATACATTACTGAAGTCACTGATAATCGGAAATTCAGGCGAGCTTTGCTTGGGTTCCTTTTGTTTTCGTACCGAAACAGCATTAGTGAAACGTCTGGTGATTTGGAGAAAATACGGCCAGATGTTTTCTCCAGCTATGCCCAAGCATATCATCGACGTGTGGCAGAAAATATGAGACCTAAGAATTCCAGCATAGGGAGGGGCACAAGAGGCGACCAACATCCAACTGCTCTAGGAAATCGGTATGTTAATACGAATGTTGCACCGGCAAAGAGCTACCGAGGTGCGCACACTCCAGGTGGATATCAAAGAAATACAGCGATCACAAATGCGAACCTGAAGGCGCATTCTGAAGATGGATCTCGACTCAGACAGCAACGAGCGGGCGGTCGATTCATTCCGGATCATCGAAGCACACACCGGGACCCAAGTTCTGGCGCAAGCATATACACGACAGCAAGCTCGAACCATTCCAACGCGGCTAACTCAACTGTGATCCACACCTATATCACTCTCCCCAGCCGTGATGAGACCAAGAGTCCTGGAAGAAGGATAAGGAAACAACCTAGTTCAAGCTTGGCCACAAGGTACGGCCCAGGGGGAGCAACTGTGAACACACAGAATCACGGTGTAACCGCTCCCACCACCACTGCTGGCGAAAGAACTGGATTATATGGCACAACAGAACAAACCTACGGCGGGAGAACCTGTGTGAGAAGTACCCCGGGGCACTTCAGTGCGCATAACGGCGATAGGTACCGTGAGTATCCCGGTCCCTCAAGCTATCAGGTGCCGAGTTCGGCTTCTATAAAGAGAGTACCCTGGGAGAAGTTTGCTGGCAACCAGAGGAAAGAGAAAAACAGTGGGAAGTTCCTTGGTATCTTCGGGAGGGGGTAAAGTCTTGTTTTCCAGTGATTTCTGTAAATTATGGTCTTCCTTTGTGTCTAGTTTCTGCTTCACTGTGTGTGTTGTTAGATCCAGATTTAATGGAGCCGTCAAATATCGTCTTTTGGTTTTAATATTCTATGTCCAGTGATGCATCTTCTCCTCACTTACCATCATCATGAAGTGAAAGAATTACCTAGTGACAATGGATCCATGGATTATGGGAAGTAGTTGGTAATAGCTTGTCCTTGGGCATGGTCTCGGCTCCCCGAGAAGTGCCTGCACAAGATTCCTGCTATGTGGTTGAGTATTGTAATGAGAACTATAAGCCATCACGCATTGGGCAAGGAGTGGGGTGGGGAGGGAATCTGTTGAATTTTCCCCTTTCTTATTTTTCCCTCTGCCGTTTTCTTCTTCTTTTCTTTTGAGGCCCAGGAGGGGGGGCTCACAAGTGGGGTTTACAATATTGAGGAACCTTTTATGGGCTTTTGCGAGCAGGGACACATGGTAAGTATACATAGAACTTTTATTTCCATATTGTTGTTTGTCCTTGTCCAGTTCCTCTCAGGCCATGGGATAGCCGAAGACGTTATACCGACATGGTGGCTAACGATTCCCATTGTGAGGGGCTATCTATCATCAAGGCTTCTAGAAATATAGCCCTTTCTCAGACAAGGGAAAAAGGAGATCGCCTTCTCAATGGGGCATCTCCTCTCCACCCTCCTTGATCGGCTTTGATGCAGCCGTAGCACCGACGGTCTTCTCTTCAGGCTCGCCGATGCTATCCTGGCCGCGGCCAACAACTTCGTCCCTATCATCTTCGACCCAGAACTTCTTCTCCCCCTTTGCCAATCGCCTCATCCAGGGCGGCAGGAAACCACCAGGGATCCGGTATGTCCATGGCTCCTTCTCATCCTCGTTGGGAGGGACGATGCGCCCGCCACTGACCTTCTTTACCACCCAGACCGTGGTGTTGAGCACGATGTACGTGCACACGCCAGCAATCAGGCCGTCGGCGATGGAGTAGGTGAAGGGCATCAGGGCGATAGTGACGAAAGCGGGAATGCTGTCGCCCGGGTAGCGCCAGTTGATCTCCGTGACGGACTGCGCCATCATTGAGCCGACGAGGACCAGGACGCAGCCTGTGGCCCACGGAGGAATGGATGCGAAGATGGGCGCGAAGAAGATGGAGATGAAGAAGCAGATTCCAATCATCATGGCCGTCAGACCTGTCTTGCCGCCTTCTCCAATCCCAGCACCTGACTCGACGAAGGCGGTCACGGGTGGTGTGCCGAGAAGCGCGCCTATCGAGATGGCGACCGAGTCCACCATGTAAGCGATGGTGGAGCCCTCAAAGTCCTGTGTGACGGGATCGATCAAGTCGGCATACTGCGCCATGGAGTACAAAGTACCGGTGCAGTCAAGGATATCGACGTAAAGGAAAGTGATGAGGGCGAGGCCAAACTGTCCACCATACTCTCCGATGCTCCACTGCTGCACATTCAAAACCCTGGAAATCTCATGGAAATCCACAACCTTCTTGAAAAAATCGAAGTTGTCGTTACCGACGTCTGTGTAAGGGAAGTATGTGACCGGAGTGGTACGCGGCCAGGAGATGATAGACACAAGGATGATGCCGTACAAAATGGCACCCTTTACGCGATAAATCAACAGCAGACTCGTGAGGATACCGCCGCAGAAGATGCCGATCCACATCATTGGCGACCTCATCTTCTCGCTTCCTGGGCAAAGTCCGGTTGTCGGGTCGCGAGCGCTGTCGACACAGCCCGCGAGCTCAGTTGGAGTAGACGTTGCGCCAACTATGAGGCCGATACCCTCGGAGTACGTCAGGCCGATGATTGTGAGGAATAGGCCGATACCAACAGATGTAGCGAGCTTGATAGAACGGGGAATGGCTCTCGCGAGCCATTGGCGCATGCCAAAAAGTGCGAGAGCAAAGAAAATCCAGCCTTCGACGAAGATGGCCGTGACAGCAACCGAATATGGTACTGTGCCAGTGCCATGGTAGCCAACAACAGTGTAAGCAAAGTAGGCGTTGAGACCCATTCCGGGAGCAAGACCAACAGGCCTGCTTGATGTCAGTCACAACGAATATGCAAAGTTTAAGGTGTAGATGACTCACAAGTTGGCGAATAACCCCATGCAGAAAGTAGATAATGAAGCGATTGCAGCCGTCGCGGTGATCAGGTCGCGCTTGATCTCGTTCGAGCACAATGCGTACTCTGTGTTATTCTCACATATCGGGTCATCGGCGCCGCCATTGCAAATGCACGTGCCTCCGGTATCCGCGACGATACTTGCGTTGACAGCGATGATATAAGCCATAGCGAAGAAGGTCGCCAACCCGGCGCGAATCTCTGTCAAGAAGTAGGATCCGCGCCGAGTTTTCTTGTGGCCGCTGCCATCGAGTCGAAACCAGCGCCCGACGGCGCTCTTAGCGACTTTCTCGTTGATGATATTTGCCCAAGGCGTGGAGAAGAATCTCCGCGGCCCGACGTTCTCGTTGACGCCATGTGCCTCAGCCATTTTGACCATTCAGTGTTGACTCTGGACCAGATGAAGTGCTCACGCGAGCAGGTCCTGGCAAATTCTTCACGTTGCCGGTCGCGGTCTGTGGGACAGTGGCGGCTCCTGTGGAGTAGTGGCGTGTCGAACGTACTGCCAAGGTGCACGGTTTTTTGTCGATGGTTCCTTCCAAGGGAACGACTACACTGCTGGCCAGCGAATAGAAGAGGGCCGGAATGAATTATGCCAAGGAATGCTCCCTCAGCAAGACAAAGTCTCCAACTGGCACCCTCGAGGTTTTGTATTTCGCCGAGGTGCAGCACCCGGTTGACGGTTAACTTCCCAACCAGTGCCTGCTCCAATGAGCCTCGAGCTTGGCAATCAACGCCATGTCCAACCTTATCTATCCTTGTCCAGCGTATCGAAGCCTGTCCGGGATTGACACGCTTATTTAGTAAAGAGCGTCAAAGGGCTTTGCTCCTGAGAGGGTATTAGCGACCTCTTATCTGGCTTGGCGAAGTGGGTGCTGCCAGGTCTAGAGTTTGTCGGAACGCTGAGGGGCCTGGGTCCTTCTGTGGCGCTGGCGATGATGAGTGGCCACACAGATGCCGTCCGTATACTGCTCAGTTGCATTGCTACCCCCCAATCCCCCATCTCCAATGACGCCCAGGACCTTGTCCTAGAACGACGGTTTGGGTTGATCACCTCGGATTTGGCTGCCTGGCCTCTGGCAGTAAACGACAACCGCCGCGTTGCCTCCGCGCCTTTCATTGTGACAGGCGACGGCCGGTGTTCAAGATAGGGCTGGACGTTCCAGAAGCCCGGTGGAACAACCCTGGTCTAAGCCGGCGCAAGATTACCATTTGCCCGATCACATGCCGGTGTGTAAGCAATCTTACACATCTACACCTGGACATCGCTGAGGCCGATAACAACCTAGAAGCCCACTGGCGACTCAACCCAGCAGGTTGGGAGGAGCGGGGCAAGGGAGGAAGCAGTAAAGTCGGCTTCCGGCGAGACCCTTGCGTCTGGCGGGATCCAGCAGGACGGTCGGCACGCCGAAATCCCCATCTGACTGCGGCTGCAGCAAATCGCCGCTTCTTCTTGGCGGACACGTGCAGCACTCGGCTCATCCCGAATCGTAGGCCCTGCAAACAATTCATGTAGTGTAACAATGTTGTGAATGAGCTCTTGTCACATCGGCCCCACAGGCGCTTGCATCTGGCGAGTCGGGCCTCACGGGCTGAGAAGGAGAGTTACCGATTCGTTGTTTGGGTTGGGCGTTGACGTGAGATGCCGATCTTGCACCGCAAGCAGATGTGGCCTAGGAGCCGACCAACGGGGAGCTTTGCCATCCTGTGCGACGTGTCAACGGAATCGTACCCGAAGATGTCTTGCCCTATGGGCCCGGTTTGAGCTTCGTGTATGAATAACGAGCGACACCTGGCACTTCGCACGTTTGGCGAGGTTTCGCCAAGAGACCCGCCAAGGTGCAACGACGTGCGGTCGATGGTGGTGCTGCGCTCGGAACCTGAAACACTGAGGGTGCAACAGACACAGGTAATGAGTCCTCATGAAGATCCGTCTACTGTGTTGTTCAATACAAGTACAACAACAACAGACTACTGAAGTTGTGCCAGCACGACTTTGTTCACCTGGACGTGCAAAGGCCGCAGACAACAGAGCCGTCCCGGAACCCAACCAGCAATTGAGGCTGCCGAACTGTTTAAGCAGTCGACACACCACAGACGTTATGAACCTGCCATATGCCGTTTTTGCAATTTTGGTCTTCGGCGTGCCGATATATGAGCGTTACGAGCGCACACATTACCCCAACGATGGAGTTCCGACAAAATTGAAATGGACGGCCCAGATGGCCCTAGGAAGCACCACAGCGGCGAACAGCGTATGTCGCATCGTCTCGGTGATGCGCCAGCGACACAACACAGCAGCGAGTGGCCCGAGTTCAGATGGGAAAGCAGTGTCGAGCGGTGCCAACCATCACTGCTTGGTGCTCGGTGTGACCATTGGGGGCGTGTCGACGGCTTACATGCAGGGCTCGTGGGACGAGAAGGACTGGGCGTATGTTCGGGACAAGTCTGAGAAGTTTCAACTGTGGAACTGGGGCGAGGAATCTGTGGGTGCAAATGTTGGACAGGCGGAAGAAGGAAGTGGCGCAAAAAGTGAGCAGGATGAGATCTGATCGTGGACTGGATGCAGGGCGTCAGAGGAACCCATCCTGCTGGACAAGGGCGATCAGAGCATAGAACGGTGACGAGTGAGGAAGGTCCTAGGACCAGTGCCCCGCGAGCAAAACTAGGAGGAAACCTAGCTCAAATAGGTGTTGCAATCTTCCACTACGAATATGTTTTGTGATCAAGTGCATGCTGCACAACTACAAGTTTAACGGGCCCTGGCCGTCGCTGTGGCACGACTCGACTCGAAGTCCAGATGCATCACCACACTTTTTTTGGGGGGGGGGGAGCGGTTGGCCAGGTGGTAACCCCAACCCCGAGGACCTTCTCCCGCCGGTGGGGGTTTGCGTCCGGCCACGGAGAAACCGCTACCGACCGTTTGAAAATTTGCAAGCTTCGTCTGCATAGCCGGAGCTACTCCTCTGCTTCGTGATCGCGTGGCTACCCAGACCTATTCCAGTCCCTGGGCGCGCCCCAACACAACGCAAACACAGACCTCACCTGTGCGAACATAATGAGAGTGGCGCGTTAATTGATGACTTTTCTAACTTCTCAATAATATCATTGCCTTTTCCTTCCCCTTCCTCTCTCCCACGTTCAGCCCACGATGCCTCCTCGGTTACCGTCCCAATCGCTGCAGGCCTGCTGCGCAGAGCTTTCAAGCTTTTCCGGCAGCAGCTCCGGCAGCACCTCCGGCAGCACAATGGTCGTTGCTTCGGCATCGCCACTCGAGCGCGCACTCCTCTCCTCCCAGTTCCTGTCCCTTCCATCATCATGCAGGTCCTTCTCATCAAGCACAAGCCGCCAAAGACGCAATGCGCCGGTCTTGAAGCAGCGGATGCAAGAATGGTTCAAGAGGCAGGGCAAGGATCTTAAGACCCACAAACCTGGCCAGCCAAACTACCTCTCAAACAACAACTCCGGCGGACCGTCACGGCCATTTCCCTCCAACCCCGCGTTCATCAGCCAGCCCGTGCTGTCCGAGGAGGCGCGCGAATTGATCTGGAACAAGGTCATGGTGAAGTGGGAGGGTGTCAAGGCCGTCTCAGCCGAGCTGGGCGTTGACCAGAGGAGAGTAGCCGCTGTGGTGAGGATGAAAGAGGTGGAGAAGGAATGGGAGACAAAGGTACGTCGAAGTGCAGTGATTGTCTATGTCCACTACTCGTTCATCCACCCTCGTTTCCCTGATGATACACAAAAAATTCGATTAGTCTTGAAGACAGCTCATAAAACACATGGTTACAAAAAAGCTTTGCGAGCCTCTCTGATAGAAACACAAAATTCCATTTTCGACGTCCTCACCGAGCTGCTTGACGCAATGGCTAACAGTCATTTGGCTCGACTACAGGGCCAAAAACTGGCAAAAGTCTACTCCAGGGCCATCCTCGAGATGGTGCCCACACACAGCTACCCTGAAGACAAGCCAATACAGGCCCTTGAGCCGATCAATGAGATTCATGTGCACGGCTACACGATGCAGCAGCTCTTCGTGCCGACGTCAGAGTCGCGGCACTTCACCCGTGAGGACGCCGCGAAGGCATTCCACCACACCATGCTGTCGCCCGACCGGCGCGTGCCACACCGCGAGCTTGTGGAAATGGAAAGGAGGGTGAAGGATGGAATGAAGCAGAAGGAGAGTTGGGATCAGTTCAAGAAGGAGGCCAAGAAGTCTGAGGACGACAGGGACTTCAAGATCCTCTCGATTGCGGAGAAGGAGAGGAAGAATACCACGACGGTCACAACAGGCCGATTCGACTTCCGCATCAAGTCCATCAGTGCTGATGACGTCGGTAAGGACGGCCGCGCCAGAGGAGGTATTGGTTGGAGATACGGCATTCCGTTCGAGGACCGGAAGACGAACCAGGTCAAGATCCCCACCAAGATCGACTAGATATATCTGGTGGAAGCAGCATTTGTACAAGAAGTTCTATGAGAACAATGATATGAGCAACAGGATACCCCTGTGGATGACAAGCGTTGGCATGATTGTGTATAATCCGGACTATCTACAGCGCATCAGAACTCCATCGCAATGCGGGCTCTATCCCCTGAGAAGATGTACCTCCCAAAATGCAGACAGCCTTTGTCTCCTGAAATCGTCATGGCCCAATCTACCCACACATTACTCTACACTGAGCAGCTTCTGATGTACCTCCCAATCAACAGGCCGGTGGTCGCCATCAACTTCAACGACGAGATTCCCCCTGATCCGCTCAATCTCCTCATCAGACAATCCACATCGTCCCTTGACGAAGCCCTCCACGCCCCCGTACTCCCGACGGATGAGCGCCAGAGTACCCAGCATAGCCTCAGGCCGCGAGCCAACCATCCGCTCGGCAGCAGCTCGGTCGCCCTTGAGCGGACCCGACCGCGTCAGGTTCCCGACGAACTCGGCGCGGCGATGGCCCAAGCCAAGGTCGGTCAGCGCGTAGTCGTGGGCGACGGTTTCGTCGGGCACGCCGCACAGAGACAGAACGAGCGCGCACAGGACGCCTGTCCTGTCCTTGCCGGCCGTGCAGTGCGTCAGGATGGGCGTCGGGTCCTGCAATGGCGAGGCGAGGTGGCGCAGGACGGCGGCGAAGGGCTGCGCACCTTTGGGGTCGGTTCCGCTCTTCAGGATGCGGTCGTAGACGTGGACGAAGCCCTTTACTGTCCTGTCAGCCTTGTTTTGGCGTTGTGGCAGGCCCAAGGTGGTCATTTTGTGAGGTGGGGAGGCATGACACCGGTTTGGGAGACACGGGGTGAGGAGTGAAGCTGGACAGAGATTTCGATGTGTAGGAGACAAGAATAAGGCGTGAAAGTGCTATCGAGGAGTATTGAGGCTTGAGCTGGTTGGAATTGGGCTCAGAAACCAAGCCAAGATCGTTGGCGACATGAGGCAGCCAGATCAGGGACACTTGCACAAAAGTCATATTTGGGCAGCCTCAGCTCGCCCCAATCCAGACAGACCTGCACGTTCATAGCAGTCACAACGGCCAACGTAACGGGCAAAAACCACACAATGACGCAAGTAAAAAGGCAAGCGAGGTCGCGTGCCGACTCACCTCGCCCTCGGCGCTCGAAAAGTGCGCATACCGCCTCGCAACAGCCTCAGGGCTGTAATCCTCGTCCAAGAAGACAGGGGCAAAGACCCTTTTAGAGCCGTCCCACTCCCTCGGCTGCCTGCCGTCAAGCTTGGCGTCGCGCTCTATCTCAGGAAGGGACCGCAAGTCGAAGACGTGCGTGATGCGCAGGGTGTCGCGCAGGATGGCGATGCCGTCGTCAGTCAGCATCGAGGGCTCGCTGGAGCGGAAGAGGATGCCTCGGCGTATTATCTTCTGCGGCTTGCTGTCGCCATTCTCGCCGCGGCTGTCTGTGACTGGGTAGCCACCGCAGTCGCGGAAGTTGGGGAGGCCTGGTACGTCCACGAAGGGAGGCGTTGGAAGTGATGTGGTGGTTGCGGCCATTTTGCTTGGCGCGCTGGGCTGGGCTGGGCTGGGCTGTGTGTATTGGTCAAACTTCGAGGTCCTGGGGGTTCTCAGGGCTTGGGAGGAAAAGGTCTTGAGTGAACTGGCACAATGGGGCAAAAGTGGCTGTTGACGGGAAGGAATGAGCTGCAGTAGTTGCACATGAAAGAAGAGGGTGTGGGTAGTGAGAGTCAGCGAATTCCGAGATCGACGGGCAATTGCTTACCAACGCAGCAGAGGGGCGAGTTGAAAGGCGCCCCTCGCCTCGGCTACAGGCACGGGCACCCGCAATAGTCTACGAACAAATCAGGCGAGTCTGGTAAAGCCACTCGGCGCCCATGTGCGCAGCAGAGCGTGGTGTTGAACGACGAGTCCCGCCCTGCACAACCCCGGCGTCCCAGACCGGAAGCACCCTTGTCGCTCGGGGTCGTCTCGGCTTCTTTCGGGGGCTGCCGGCCCTCACCTCCATGCTAGGCCGGCGCCGGCCCCGGGGCGCATCACCTCTGAACTCTCGGCGACCGGCTTGTGTAGGAGATACATGCTTCAAGCCCAGCCATTCAACCTTAGCCTCCGAGTGTAGAACTTAAAGTACCACCCACTCATTTGACTGGACTGGGCGAGACCAAAACGCATCCAAAGGAAAAACCCAAAAACAATATTAGTAATGAACAAGGATGAAAGATGTTGTAGGACGTTCCGGCAGTCGCGACATGAGAACGAGGACACAAATGCGTGGAGAGCTACCACTGTGGCTGTGAGAATCCAATGCTTAATTGAGTCTACCTGAGTCCTCTTCGACAGAGATCATTTGGTCCAAACCAGCCCCATCGTGTTGATCGCGGATGTGCTTCTTCAAATTGTCCCGCCTGGGGTTCCCATTGCCCCGCCCCATTGAGTGCTTGCAGTACGGATGTGGACAGAACCACAATGTCCGACCCAGCTCTGGGTGCATGTGTGCGCAGTGCTTCTTGAGATCATTTTTGCACTGGAATCCCCGAGCTGCGAAGTCGCACGTAGCAACTGGGCACTTAGTAGGCCTTGTATGCTTCTTGAGGTGCTTGCTAGAAAGGTCACGTCAACAAGGAACGAATAGCGTGATTCGGTGGATACTGTGCTGCATACTTCAACTTCGTCTTCGTGGCAAAGTGGTCGGGGCAATGTGGGCATTGGTGTCTGCAGCCTGCTGTATGTGTCTCCCTGGTCGAATTTGGGGCTGTAGAGTCGACCGCAAGAGGAGTGATCAAGGCTGACTCGATATTGTTCTGTGAGAAATGTGCTGTTGGTAATGACCGCGTGATAACTGAACCTTCAGTAAGCTGGGTTGGATCTGGCCAGGCATTGTCTGCTTGCACTCCATCACCCTGACCAGCAGGTATGATTGCACTTGACGATGGCTGCCCCGCATCTTGCTGCAAGGGGCCTTCGTTCCCGGCTTGTAGCCAGGAAGGATCGACGAACTCATGAGGATGAACAAAACGATGATGGTGTTGATGATGTCGACCTCCGAGTTCAGTTGATCCTGTACTGTCTTGGCTAGAGATTGGACCTCTCTAGTTGGGAATTGTGCTTGCAGTGTCTCTGCTGGAAGGATGAAGAGAGTTCAAGTAGATATGCCAAAGGGGAAAAGCAGAGGAGCGAGAGACAGTCGGTGGGTGCGAGAACGTGCTTGGAACGAATGACACGATTGCGCCACCAGGGCCGACCGTGAAGGGAAAGAGACAGGACGGGGAAACCACACAGTTAAGGATGTTGTCATCGACAATATTTATATCCAGTGACCTCACATCAGTTCCTCCTTGACTATAAGACAAGCTTCACTAGCTCGATCACTGGGCTACTGTATTCCCACCGATTGGCCACACCGGATGGCAGGACTTAAAATTCTGCGGGTTGTCAAACCCAGCCACTCAAAACGCTAGCACGCGTGCATAACTGCTTGAGGCCCACGTCTCGACCACTCTCCACACGGGAATTCTTGTTTGGCAAAGATACAGAATCCCTGTGTCACTGAGTTATATCCATGCATTCGATTGAGAGATATCTTGATCAACAGAAGCTCAGACCGGGAGGGGCAAAAGACGAGCGCTTCCACCTGACAAGATGGTATGTTACACCAGGTGTGATCGATGGATATAAGGAGCCTGCATCACGAGCCTTTGTCAACTGATTAGAACACTCTTCATCTTCCTCCAAAAAAAACCTCCGAGAATTTACTTCATCCGAGGCTCGACACTGCTTCCTACGTATTGCCCTCACCATCAATGATGTCTTCCCTTTTCTGCTGTGACTCTATCAAGCCCTATCGCCCTCAGGCGCTCTCCCATGAACCCAAGTTCGTTCAATTCATGGAATGGACTAGATCTACCACCGAGAATTTATTGCCCACTGGTAGTGTTGACCTTGTCGATATGGCACCCAAGTTCGTCGTCCAGCTGGTCCGTCAGGTCAACTTCGGGCCGCTTGAGAGCAAGCGGTATTTTGTGCCCACCGAGGGCGACAAGTTCATCGAGGTTTCAGAGAAAGATCTCATCCAGGCTAATTTCCAGAAGTTGAACTCGTACGTGGTATTCGTTCTGTGAAGATTGTCTGACCGTGTGTGCTCAAGTACTGAATGAACCCTGTGTTGTCAATATAGATACAAGAACTACAAGTGCGACGTCCACAACAAATTCTTCGAGCTCAACCTCTATCAGAAAGATCCGGTGAACAAGCATCACTGGCGGGCAAATCTTGCTCGCCCAGCCAGCGAGATTGATCTATGAGAACCGACAGGACACTTGGAGTATGTCCCAAAATGTGGGCATGCGGCTTTTGGTAGGCGAAACGGACGCGGGAAAAAAGGGAGTAGGCCCATAAATGCACGAGATTCGAGAATTCAACATCTTGTTGAGTCTCGTGACGGCAATTGAACGGTCAGACTGCTGGTATTATTTTGACTACAATCTACGAAATTCTTGTCAGTTTCTCTACGCCCTTGATATGTGGTCCCGTTTACAACTTATTGGTGTGGTGAGTTAAACACGGAGTGCAACAAGTACCGGTATAAGAGACTTGATAGAGCGGTTCCGAGCAAAACTTTGGGGTACAGTTAGGTAGCGGTAATTGTTGGAGAACCGCATTAGGAGGTGGTACGAAGTCAGCTTCCGTCAAGCCGTAACTCGGATTCACTGGCAAGGGGGATCTCATACATTGGCTGTATGACTGGGAACTCAGACCAAATGGTTGGCTACTGTTACGAGTGCAGTTCAAAGTATAATCACTCACGAAAGGAGCATCCATGCTCTCGGCCGTGAAGGGGAAAAAAGCAGCCGGCCCCCCTCCTCGTGTGGGCCGACCTGGCCGAGAGGGCCGGCCGAGCTGCACACACTCACTCGCATTGCCCCGTCCACTGGTCCAATCACCCGTGGCCACCCCCCTCCCCTCCCAAATTGCTTGCAGCTGTGGCAGATCACCAGTGGACCAGCCAGCCAACGACGGCCTGCAGGGGCCGGCAGCCGAGGATCCAACAACAAGGCGAGAGCGAACTCTCAGCTTTTGCTTTTCCTCTCGTCTCCCTGGCTGACAGCAGCAGCAGTCCACACAGAAAACGGCGTGGACGGGCAACAAGGCGGTTTCAAGCCAATCATTGCGCCTCTCGCTCTCTCCGGGCGTGTTCACGCAGGCCAGGGTCTGAGTTTCTGCCTGCATTTTGCTTTTTTTTTCTCCCCGGGCTGCAGTGCAGATCAGATCGCCGTGACGCCAGGAGGTGCCTCGTCTTTTCCCTCTCCCCAGTGCTCGTGTAAGAGGTATGACTGACTTCCCTGCTCCACAGCTTGCCACGCCTCGGGCTGTTTAGAAGGTTGAAAGGCACATTGGCGGGCTGATTGGCTCTCCCCCGTTTTGTTGAGCGTATAGTTATATTTCCCAGCTGTTAGCTCTTGTTGCCTTGTTTGTGCGTTGTGCGGCCCCCATCCCAAGGCAGCCAGCTCCTTCATCCGCTCTCAGCCTGCCTGACAGCACAGGGTGAAACGAGACCGCGCAAAGCTGAGCTCAGTCAAGTCGCCACTCCGTCACTCCGTGCTTGGCCACTCCGCCTCTGACCCAACCTGGGCCCGTTGCGCCTCGGGGCCGGAAAAACTGCCTAATGTCTTTTTTGAGGCCTTCAGAAAACACAGACACAGGGACTCACCGCTCGTGCGTCCTATCTGCCCGTGCCACGTTAGATCGAGCACAGCTTGGTTGAATCAGGCCAGAATGAGCCCTCTGTGAGCTGGTCTGCGATCTCAGGGTGGGGAGGCCTCAAGGGACGCCGTCCACGAGGTCCAATTGTCGCTAGTTCACCCGGAGGGCCTGGCCGAGGGCGCCCATCAGCTCTTTCTTTCTGGACCACCTACGGAGCCGCAACACCAACTGCCGTGGTGGTAATGTCGTGTTCAATGACGACAGCAGTCTAGTTCAGCTGCTGCCTCTCTCAGGGTTCCTGATTGCGCGCGGGGTAGGTAGGTACAGCTGGGCCGAAAGAGTAAGCAGTAGCATTGGTGGGAGAACGAGATTACCGGCACAGAAGAGACAGAAACTGAGGACTCTATTATATATTATAGATAGCAATACTGCACGGGACTTTGCATGATTTCATGTGGAACTTTGCTGTCACACTCAATCTCAGACTGCACGCGATGTGGGTGTGTCGATGTGCAGATTCAAAGACTTGCATGATGGTGCTCGCCAACCACAGCTGCAAGTGATAAGCCTACCGTAGAAGGACCGGACTTTTCAGGGTGTTCTGTGATGCAGCCGCATGCAAGACCGTGAAACACCAGGGGAGGATTCGGCAAAGCGAAAGCAAGGGGTAAATGAAAATGCATGTTATTTGCCCACCAGGGCCAAACAACACACAGGTCACAATCATGGGCCCGAGAGCATTGATGCATGAGTTTATTTAGACTACCACGAGAGCCCAAGACTTCAGTTCCCTTCATCGCGTGCGCCGGTCCGAAATACAAAAAGGTGTCAATTTGAGTCCAACTCCCAACGCCATGCTCTTCTTTTCGTTTTCGCAGGAAGCTGGTAGTAGACGAGGTTGCTGGGGTCAGGTGAAGTAGAAGGAGTCGGAGGTCGGAGGGAAGGATATCATGCCGCGGAAAAAGGTGATTGCTCACAAAGGGTGAGCTTTCAACTGTCTGAGATTCACATCAGTTGAATCCGCAAGGCCTCTGATCAGAGGATGGGAGAGCTCACCATCCTAGACACTCAATCATGCTTGTCAAAACGCTTCTCCTGTTGGCCATCCATGTCGTGAACACAATTCCACCAGCTGTCGTCTAGCGATGGGAGAAACGAAACCATGGAGCAAAAGCCAGAGGTATTGATTCGAAAAAGGCAACCATTTCGACCTTTTGCTGAGCCTTCGAAGGTGATCGGGCCTTGCCATTAGGTCACCCGCACCTTGCGCGTTTTGTACTCGATGTGGCAATACTGGTCGCGCTGACGTCCACACTCGACGCAGCTGGTGTCATAAGTCCAGTCCAAGGGTCCGAAGTTGCACCACGCGCAGTACCACTTTTTGTCCTGGACGTATTTGGATCGGCGGGATGAGCTCGAACCGTTGCCGTCACCACCGAGATATACATCGTTCTTGCGGGAGCTGCTGCTGTGAGAGTGACGAGACGAGGAAGAGGAGTAGGAAGGCATGATGGGAGTAAGATATGGCGTAAGAAAATTTTGAATGGTAATAGCACGGTCGTTAGACGAGTTGTAAAAAGCTGGATTCTTTGAGAACTATGCAGTCTGTGAGCGCTGATAATAGTTTGCTTGATCAACCTTAAAATCAAGGACGGGCTTTTATTGGATCTTAAGTCTTCCATCTCTACGCGGGAGCGTATGCGATCGCAAAGGTTCGTTGTTGAGAAAGCCCTGTTGAGTCAACAGGGTCGGCAGGGCGAACAGTAACGACGGGGAGCCCAGAGCATGGCTCAGCGAAACGAAAACAAGGCATTCATGGATGAAGGGTAAACCAGGGCTGCAATGTCAGTGGTCTCGTTGTTTGGCAAGGGCACCCTACGGTCATCTGCCCCACGCACCATGACCTCGCCACAGGCAAGGTAGTCTTTCCTGAAACTCAGACAACTCTGTATGAATACAGCAGGTAGCTGGGACTCGAGACTAGCGCGACGGGTCGCGGTGGAGAGGCACATCAGTTCGTCGCCAGGACGGGTCTAAGCCCGCCGCTCGCCTCAGGGCACCCGAGTGAGGACTGGGTAGCACTTGTGACCACTGACCTCGCAGACTTTGGATGGCAATTGGCGACTGCGAGGAAGGACCGAGTAGGTAAGGGAGTTCGAGCAAGTACGTATCCCTTGACAGAGATTCGTGGGGAAGGATGGTCCACTAATGCAGGTACAGACAACGGTTGCCACCGAAGACATTGGCGAAGGAGGGACGGCCGCTAGGACAGAGGTCCCCAGAAGAGGCACTCAAGTCACCAATAGTCGTGGCCGGTTGTTTAGGTGTCGGTCGAAGTGACGGCAGCGCGCCCCGACGGTGGGCCATATTGGCGTGAAGTGTGCGAGTATGCCTCGGAGCCAGAAGGGTAATTCATCCTCTCGAAGGACGACAGTCACCTTGGCACGGGATCAGAAGAGACACGGTGTGCTCTGCCTCAGTCCACGAAGCCAATCCGACAAGGGTGACTGGGGCATTGGGTTCCAAGCATTGTATTGTTCCCCGTGATTGCATCGACCCAGGCCAGTTTGATATTCGCCACCTCAGCACGTGCTGCCTCGAGTGAGGTGGGTGGAGTTCGCTAATAGGCAAGTGAGTCAGTTGAGCAAATCTAGTTTGTTCGGTCGGCGGGAACTAGAAAAAAAAAGGCAACAGAAAGAAGAGGTCTTTTCAGGAGAGAAATGGAAAAAGGACGGTGGTTTCAGCTCCGTAAGCACGTCGGTCCGTAGTTACATCAGCTGACCCAGTACAAAGAGTATCGACAGGCTGGGAGAACACCGAGACTAACGATACCTCGGCACCCAAGAAAACAAGAGAAAGTAACGGCTGGCCCGTTGCTTTGGTCCCACAGGGTTGTTGAATAGTGACTTTGTGACGGCGGTGCGCGAACCACTAGGTACCTTTACCAGCAGCCACTTGAACAAGGTCCAAAAGAAATTTTCAAGGAAAATACTCTTCCAAATTCTTCAACTGGAATCTACTCGCCTCACCGCGCACTTCCAGACTTGGCCTTTCCTAGGCCTGTTGAGATGGACTTGTCCGCAGAGGAAAGGCCACGGTGCTGCCCAGCGCGATTTGCGCATGTTCGATCCTGCGCCCACCCTTCCAGTCCAACCTGCCCCCTTTCCTCGTCAAATTTCAAGGCGGTCACACCGGGAGGCGCCAGGGTGGTACTGATGTGTTTGGCGGGCAACGGGCAGCAGAACTGCTTCGGACGTCGATTCTGGTGCGGGCCACTGCTGCAGGCGAGGCTGCACGACACTCATCTCCGCAACATCGCACTGCAGCCAGCCTGACCCGGCGCTGTCCCGGCCCAGGCGAACAGAGAGCACTCACATCTTCTTGCGGTCTCGTGAGTCGCCAGCCGAACTGCCACATCGCCTCCATAGGCCCCGCCACTGCTGAGCCTCTCGGCACCACTCGAGGTCAACAGTTCCGTTGGCATATGAGTCTTGGTCGAGGCGAAACACCAGCCAGCCGTGACACCACAGTCCACGGCGTTGAGGATGGGAAGCGGGCCGAAGCGAGGCGAACTTCGGTCAGAACTCTGGGAGCCAGCGTCGCATGGCACGCGGAAATTCAGACAGGACGTTCCATTGAGAACTGTAAGGACGTTCAGTCCGACTGCTGCCGAGATCGAGTCTGTCTGAGTCAGCGGAGAGACTGAGTGCCTGGCTGTGGTGTGTGCTGCTGCTTCAGCTCGTGCGCGTCACCACGCTTTGTGTTCCCATGAGGACCAGAATCACGGGTGGATCGCCGCCACCAATCGACACCTCGGATGGGCTGGTTTGAGAAGCTTGCTCTCGATTCGTATGAGGAGCGAGCATTGTTTCGTGGGAGATCCACGAGTTGTTGACGCCCCGAGTTGTTCAGCCAACATGGCTTCCCGACATCAAGCAAGAGGGGTGTTGCTGGCCAACGAGCTTCCCCGCTTTTCTCAGCTGCGCAGCGGCTAAATATGTACCGGCGCTACAACGGCTGGCGGTCCAATTCTGTCTGAAGTCGACTTCAGCTCAACCAACACCTTCAACGTCGCACATCCAGCGCACTCTTTCACTGAAGTTGCGGTTCGTCGCAAATGCTGTTCAGCCATTTCTCCTCCCATTCGCCTACACAGATGACGCAGCATGCGGGTCCTGCCGAGCAACACCATGAGCAGTTGCTCTCGAAATGCCTTGAATTCGACGCAGTGTTCGAGAAAGCTGTGTGACCTGCCTTATCAGTCCAGGCTCTGTGATCACAGGCCACTTCAAGCCCGCCGTAAGTCAAAGGGGTTGGACGGGGCCCAGGATTGGCAGTGACTGCAAAGCCTTGTTCACTTGGTGACAACCCGGATTGGAGGCGAGAGGAGGACACCTGGGCAGACACGCATTGGTGGCCCCTCGCCTCCAAACTGCTGGCTCCTTGCCGTCGCGTACCCGTAGCAGCTCCACTCCCCTCTAAACATCGCCCAGCCATCACCACATGCACGCCAACCAGGCATTGCCAAGGCCACGGCGTCGCCGACTTTCGTGGTGCCCGATGATGATTGACATCGATTGCTAGCTGCCGCGTCACGTCTTTCATCCACGAGGCTCCGCGGGGCATCTCGTGTGTCCTGCATGTCTTCAGGAGAGTGCAACAAGTGACAGTTGTACAGTCCAGGCACTCACACCACTCGCTAGCACAGGGCCCGTCTTCTGGCTGCCTGATGGAGAGCAAATCAGCGCGGAACCTGAATCTGCGTGGTTCGGCGGAGCCGATGCCGCCCTGGCCCTTTGCTGCAAAGCTAGATGGGTTGGTTGGTTGCGTATCATTCACCCTGCATCGCGGGAACTTCGACATCCAAGGACGGAAATCATCGATTGTTCCCAGATCAGTGATGGTACCCCGCGCCCTACCGCAGTTTGCGTTCAGATGATACGAGATGTCAGTGGGACGGGTACGAAGCCTAGTAGACCGAGCTTGCATTGGCTTACTCCAGCAATCGGGCCCGGCCAACTGCCCAGCTGCCATGGGGCGAATAGGGAGCGTGTCTCCTCCTGCATCGACTCAGCCGGCTGACCACATACCTAAATTTGACCTTCCCACCAGATGCATCAAATTACTCCTCCCAACAGCGGGCGGTACAACAGTCGCTGAGTGGTCGAGATCCGATCGCTGCGTCATTGGCACTCAGGCCATGCATTTGCTGCAGATGACGCTTTTTGGCCTCTCTATAAGTGGAACAGGTCGCAGCAGAACAGGCCGGGCTTGGGGTGTGGGGGTTTCTGCTTCGCCAGAATATTAGCAGAGCCTCAACCCAATGGCCTCGCCAAACCCTCGGTGTAGGTGGCGAGTCGACCTCTGCACGAGGGAGTTCTGTTTATAGACCAGTGAAGTTTGTGCAAATTCTTCCACCGAGGCGCAAGATAGGCAAGTAAGCTGCGTCAACTCCCTTGAGAAGAATCGCTTCACGTCTGAGGGTGGTGAGCACTGAAGCTAGCGGACGGCAGCTAAGCCCGTCCTGTCACTCCGTCTTGACGTTGTTATCAATTCCTGGCTAAACCGCGGAATGTGTAACCACACCACAGTTGGTCATCCCGGCTTTTCCCAATCAATAATTTACATCGTTTGACACGTCGAGTTCTCTAATAGGTCAATCCAATCATCCTTCATTTAATCGTTGCTGGTCATACCTGAAATCGCAGAGCCGCAATCTGAGCGGGGAGCCCAAGGTTACGATTCTCTCCTCGCTTCAAGCCCATCGACCTGCCCCCGCGCTCTCGCCATCTTCTCCTCGGTTCAATTTACCATGAGTTGACATTATGCGTGCCAACAACTACCCATAACACCGGCAGGGATCGAGAAATTTGGACTAGCCACGTCGCACACCTCCGGCGCTGGATATCTTGCGTAACTGTCAATCGTTACACGGGCTTTGGCTTCTCAACCTGAACTCAGAGGCACAGTGGAGATGATCACAGGCGTCTGACAGGTATATAGATAAGCAAAACTTTGTGAACATACCTTTGCAGCCACGCTTAGCTTCCTAACAAAATGGAAACCCAGCCGTTGCCTCCCTGAAGGTTCATGTGTAGGCAGCCAGTGAAAGTGATGCGACCCGTACTCCGCAGCGAGGTCCCTCATGCCCTCGTTGAAACTGCCGATTTGAGATTTCTCATAATAATCCTCTTCTTCACGCTCCTTTTTAATCTCTCTGTGGCTCTCTCCCTCCGAAGCACGTCGCCAGTGCAAAGACACGGCTTTGGGATCCCTTGAAAAAGACCCAAGACTGAAACGCCGTTCTGAACCCTGACCGCGCAGGGGAAGGGCTTCAGATTACAATTGATGAATCGGAAAATGAGCCCCTCAGACAGTGTAGACAGCACAGTGACCAGCAATTAGTGTGCTCAATTTTGATTGCAGATACTTGGTCTCGCGGTCCCTTCTGATTTGTATCACGCACCCTGGTGTCACATCATCAATCATCCTGAAAAATCTCATCTTTGTCCCTGGAAATAGCTGTTCAGTATGAGACACTGGTCCTCGTATGGTAATTATGTAAATCGACCTGAGAAGTACAAAACGCTCACAGGAGTTAATCCAGCTTGTTCTTTTAAGGCATTGGGAAGAATACAGTCGCCGAAACCTACGATCTAGACGATTGCATCAGCACCGCTTGAATTTCTATTCATGATCAGGCTGCCAGACCTAAAGATAGGGATCGAGTCGAGTGGTCACACACAGCCAAAGCACGGGGAACAATCACATCATCGGTCTCAACGCCCCATGACTGCGCCACACTGGCAAGAGTGAACAACGGATGTGGAACCAATTGACGTCGTGAGAACCTTCCTACAAGCCAACCGACCTAATGCCATATTTACAACAAGCCGCAAGGCAGAGTGGTCAGGTTTCCAAAAACATTCTGGGGAATTCTTATGGATGGCCCCAAGGATTGGGGCAGCAGAGTCTGAGATGGCGGCCCCTTCAAGGTTTCCTTCGTGTCTGACAGCCAATTTCCCGTTCGAGTTCCAGCCCACTCAATTCCCTCATCAACCCACCCAAATCCAGCTCCTTGTTCTTATATCTAGATGGGAGCAGACCCGTCTGCTGGAACGCAATCAATAAGCCGGTCATGCAACCAGCCGCGTTTCTGCCTGAAACCTTACTACTAGAGCTACACTAATGGGCACGAGGTGTTACGGAGGTTGGCCGCGGCCCACGTCAGCTCTAGCACACGCAAGGCGTCAGAACATCAGGCCACTTGGGATCATCCCAGGGCCTCGGCATAGAACCCTATCACCACAACTATGAAGTGAATGAAGCCTTCAAATGTGTATTTTTCCTCAACAGGCATCTGACGTGATTGATACTCGGACTGATGGCTGCTCGTGGATGAGCTGACAGTGAACATGGCGCAACGCCTCTGCTCAACGCCACTTTTGCCTTCCCAACAGGGCTTTGTTCACAAATATTGAGACAGTGCCACTCAAACCGTGCGCTGCTTTTGAGTGGTTCAATCCATATGACAGCGTCTGGATGAACCTGTTCTCGATGCCGTCCAGCCCTGCGGTTGCCTTGCTATGACATCCCTGGTGTGACAATCACCTGTCAGTGCGTTCGTCCTCATAGAATAACCTCGGAAGTGTAAATGAGGAAGTGGCCCGGCTCTCCCCAGGGCGAAGGCTTGGACGCCTCAATTCTGTGGACTTTTTATACACAAAAGTCTGACGTGGCTCAGTGAAACAATCCATCAATTCTTGAGGGCATTGATTCGCATACGTCGTACTTCATGTGTGGGAAAAGGCATAGCAAATTTTAACTTGATCTGAAGATGAGCCCGGTGGCAGTGGAGATTTTTGACTTGACTGAGTTTCGACTGATTCAAGACTACGCGGGCGATATCACAGCTGATGTATGCTGACTGAATGCAAATAAGAGAGATTGATGTTAATAAACAAGTTGTAGGTATTTAGGAGATAAGAATCATCGTGGCCGCCGAGCCAGGTGACAAATTGCAATCAAGACCAATGGAAACATGAGAAATAGAAGGGAAAACAAGAAAGCGCAGACAATTATTCGAATAGGAAAGCCGCAAATGGAAGACAAGAGAAGAAAAAAGGAGTTTTATGCGTGAGCAACATAAATTTAGAGCACAAAAGACAGCAATAGCAAGATTCTGTCTGACGTCAAAACGACCCAGCATTCGCGTACACACATTAGCACCCTAGAACTATTAATTCAGCATGTTGAAGCGCATCTGGTTACTTCTCAGGAAAAGACGGACCTTTTTTCTTATCTCCCAACACGGTCAGGGTATACAGTTGTATAGTAGGCGACACAGTTGCTGCACCGTTGGACGCCACAGTTGTAACAGGCGACATTGTTGAGTGAGTTTCCGGAATTGTGGCAATAACACTATTCAGGAAGATCAGTCATGAAGACATTTCTCATGAAGCATTGAAATGGTACGAACGCAGGTCCAAAGTGTCACTACTTCGGCTTGGGGTTGGGATGAGTGGCCACCCTTGGATGACCGGTGCTTCGATGATCCACCATGTTGTTTGCTATGATTATGTGCCATCTTGATTGAGTTTTCCGTTTGTCAAAAGTTTTCTTCTTTTATGGTAGAGAGATGTGTGAAGCAATGATGCTGAACGTGAACGATGCAAATGTCCTTCAACAAAATGGAGAAATTGCAATGGGCATGGCAACTTTAATAGCATTTCAGACCACAACAACAAAGTAGCGACGGCTTCAGTCACAAGCCCTTACAAGTATCACAGCCACCCTGAATGCCTGATCGGCGGTCTAAAGGGACAGGAATTCAATGAACGCCCTGACCTGTTGCCCTAGAGTCATCTGTGAACGCCTGGGGGAGGACGGACAACTCACTCGACCGACATTTGCAGGACGCCCATGAAACTTCACGGAGCCAATCATTCAATTTCAGGCCAAAATCATCAAGCAAAGCCCGTAAACGGCCGAGTGAGATGAAGAGGCTTCCTGGGCTGGAGCACCCTGGAACGAGTAAAGGGTTCGAGAGAAGGAAAAAAAAAGGGCATCACCCCTTTCCTTACCCCTACACCCTGCGATCTCACGCCAGACAATCATCCTAGCCATTCGCTCCGACGCCTCAAAAACAGATTAAGAAACAAAAAAATGGCCTTGAAAAGAAGCCCAAGGCGTTCAGACCAAATTGCGGGATTGGTTACGGTGGCTAGATTCTGGACAGAGCGACACCGCCGATGTCGCCCGAAAGCGGTCACGAGCGTGAGGCGCAATTGAGAAAGAGGCTCAAGTTCACAGCACATCCGCCCTGGACTAGAGTGTGTGCACGTGCGTATGTGTGACGATATGCCTGCATCAAAAGTGCAGTTTCGAAAATGTCTGGGAACAGAAGTGAGTGCTCAAGTGCTGACATAGAGACCTGTAGACGGCTAGGCTCGGTGGCAACGAGGGCAAGCTCGGCCCGAAACCTGTCCAGATTTACACAAGGCTCGCCAGTATGGAAAAGAAAGACAATCGTCGTTTGGGCACTGTGGGTAGAAGTAGATGTCAAAGAGATATTCACCCTGTGACGAGGAAAGCAATAGTGGATGAGGAAGGCGATACAGTCACTGGGCCTGCCACTTTGATAGGTTTGAAGATAAAAGAATCGTACAAATGAAATCTATGCTGGTAATGAACGAGGGTATGATCCAAAGAAATCTCGCAGGGTGACCCGCTGACAGAAAAGGAATCTACAGGATCCTCTTAGAAGAAAAGAAAGCATTCAATAACCCCACCATAGCTCAATTGACCCTTCACCCGTCTTGTTTGCCCCGAACATTGTCGAATCCAGGCATCTAGCCGTTTCACATGCGTTAGCAAGTTTTGTTGCAACATTCAACTCCAGCAAAATCCGCATACCTTAGCTTGGATCACCAGCCGGTGACGCCCTGTGTGTAGACTTGACAATAGCCACACCGTGGGCGGCCGCAGTTTGTGCACGCTGGAGTCGTAGCGCATAGCATTGCTCCCATCCCACAGCAGCACTGCAAATTATCTTCTAGTTAGTCCTGAGATGGAAAGTGCATCTGTCATCTGTAAAGGTCTCACTTACACAGTTCCAAACTGTCACAGTGCTCCTTGCGGGGCGGCGATGGCTGGACGAAGAAGGCATGGTGCTCAAGTAGGTGAGAGTTGTTGGAGCTTGAAGCTTTGAAAGATGGCAGTCGAGTAGGGGTTATGGTCGATCTGGGGATGACATCGAGTCCATCATCACCATGAACCGAAAGAACAATAGACCCTTTATACTCTGATCAAGGAGGTCAGTGTCAACGGGGACTCAGTGACGAGACAGCCTAGACAACCCAAGGCATACCACCAAGGACTACATCGCCCCTTTGCTCGCCTTTACCAGTGTGACAGGGTGTGGTCTCTGCCCAAGGGAATCCATCCCAAGCCCCTTACCCCCACCCTTTGAGATGTCCCTCCTGAGACACAAGGCCACTGTCGACAAAGTAGCACACCGGTCAACGGTACCAAGGTATCAACATCGACCGAGCATATCTCGAGGTGGGGGAGTCAGCAATGCCGCCCTGAGAAAGCCCCATGAGTATACCAGGTCGACACCGTCATGTGAAGGTAAGTCGGTTGTACCCAGAAATGTTTCTAGAAGGACCAAGTACCGGCATTCGTCGATCCTTCCGTGTCTTCCCTGCAGCCCTTTCTCCAGGTCCACCACAAGGAATCGACAAAGCCACGGCGAGATCCACCCAAGATTGTTGAGAGAAGACAAAATATAGATGCCTGAACCATAGAAAAACAGCCCGCAAGGGCGTAGAATCGTGCCTCCTGGTCTGATCGACATGGTGTGCTGTGAGTCTTGGGGGCGGCGGTTGTTTAAATGGGATGGAATGGGATTAACTAAGCTCAGCCCCCACAGCTTTGGGATGGAGAAAACAAAGAAGACATGGCGATTATTCATCCTTGTTCGCACCGAAATGCCTGGATGTGCCGGTGTCTTGGTAGGTGAGGCCGGGACCGAAGGAGCAATGCGTAGCCGTGAAGCCGTAGGATCGCAGCTGCTGACGAACCCACTTGAACAGCCCTACCTCACGACTATGGCATACCAGTAGTTGGGCTGGCAAACCATGGCGCACATCACAACCGTCTCTGCCTGGAAACCACTTCTTTATCGCCACTATGATGCACTGCGGCGGGAGTACAGGATGCCTGAAGGGAGTCGTCATCTCTTGGGGCGCCATTGCCAACCCACCACATGATCTTCGTCCTGTCCTTGGTGGGAACCATCCACACTATTGTCAATGAAGGCTGTGACTAGGCGCGAGGAGTGAGCGGCCAAGGCCTTGAACGTGGACTGCCGAGGTTCAAGGTAAGAAATGCTCTTGGATCCTGCCAGGTGAAGTGTCGACAAGGTGATTGTGAAGTCGGCCTCGGCAGTGTCAACACTGTTGTTGTGCCACCCCCAAGTAGAGTTGTCACCATTGATACGAGCAAGCGTCGACACTGGATGGCCATCCTAACGGCCTAGTCTAATCACCTAGTGGCCCCAGCCAACCTCGGAGGACTGTGGGCGTTGTTGTCCCTTCACCAAGTCAATTTGGGCAGGAGCTCTTGACAGACACCTGCTTGATCTGGCCTTCGGCTGCTGACTTTGTCACTCCCGGAACTGAACGGAAGTAAGGTGTAATACAAAAATACAACACAGAATACTCCTCCACGGTGTGTCATCCCACGAATGATGAAACTCGCCCCATCTGGATGCGGTTCATACCTAATTATAAGAGCGTGATAATGAGAAGAGTCTGCCTAGAGGGTTGGTGTGCTTGATGAGCAGATTGGCCCCCAAAGACATGAGCGCAGCAGCGTCTAGGTCAGCTTCTCAGCTTCTCAGCTGGTTCAGCTTCAGCCCAGTAGGGCTACCCGACCCAGGTCGACCTCGGCAGCATTTGGACCTCGAAAGAGCAGCCTGTCCAAATATGGATTACTGTAACAATTCATGGGGCAAAGCGGGCCCAGAAGGGACTCCTGGTTGTACCAAGCCTTCTTGCCACATGCAGCTCATGCCGCTACCAAGGATGTGAACGAGGTGCCGTTTGGAGTTGAAAACATGCTGCCAAGCAGCATCAGCAAACAACAGGCTAAGGAGAAGGAGAGGGCAGAGCAGTCTGAGCCGCTGGTCGCCAATGATCATGACCTGAGGGAAAATAGGGAGAAGCTTCTGGACTTGCCCCTATGCCTTCGTAGTTTTCGCAGCCTCGCGGATGTCCGACCGTGAGCCGCTCGACTCACGAATGTGCTTCAATTCCGAGCGTAAATGCAAAGCAAAGGCTCGATCGAAATTGGCGCATACTTCTAAGTAATCGAGTTGAAAGCACAATCTCGCTATTGAATTGTGGCCAGGATTCGAATCGCGTCCTTGCGGCAAGTCATAACATGCTGGGGTGAGAAGGGCTTCTTCAAGTGTCCCATAAGGCCAGTCCTGCAGACTAGAGCAGATGCATTAAATGCTTGCTGCGCAACCCACTTGGGAGGAGCGTAGAAAGTGAAAGGCGGAAGGAACCCAGGAGATAGAGCTTGGAGCTATGGCTAGGACTTGCCGCCAGCAATTTCGAGGGCGCGTAGACCGACTCAGCAGTACTCAGACTTCGCCACTATACAAGACCCGTCGGGTCTGGCCAGCTCGAAAGACTCTTTCTTGAATGCATCCTGTCCCCAGTCATGCGACAGGCAACAGCAGGATCCTCTGATATGAGGTGCATTTGATGGTGGGAGTCGGGGGCATATTTCGAAGGTAGCAGCTGAGAAGTACTCGTCGAGACAAAGGCAGGCAGACCATACAATTGGAATCGGTGTCCATGGCCTGTTGAGCTGGCATTGAATGAGGTCCAGGCAGAGTGGCCGGGTCCGCACGTGCGGGACTGGCTGCACATGGCGAAAGGCGCTTTTTTAAAAGGGCCCCCGTCTTCCATTAATAGAGTGTGGGAACAATAGCGAGCTGTCGCGCGCGAACGTGGCCACGGTCGGAGGAAAACTGACAGCGCTTGGAGAGGCAGAGAGGGAGACTGGACGTCGGGCCTTTGCAATTGTGGAGTTAACAAACGAGAATGGCCGCACGGCAGTTCGAGGCCAGCAGTTCATCTAAGGTGGAGGCGCCGGTTCATCCAATCCCTCTAGCGCCCGGCCAGTTTCTCAGACAGGCCTGGTAGAGCTCATGCTGAACTGGGCGCTATGGCTGAATTGGGAGGAGCGCTATCCAATCAGTGACGGCTTGGGGCAAGCCTCCCTGTAATGGGCCAGGCGGCCAGGCGGCCTTTCCTTTCTGGCCCAAGCCCCCACGTCATTGGTGTCCATCGCGTGCCTGAGAGACCAAGGTACGGACGGCATCATCTCAAGCTACTTGCTGCTTTGAGCCAAAACTTGGGTCAACATGTTCTCATTCCAAGACCTTTCTTCTTTTCCTCTGGTGCATTGATTCGCATATCTTTCTATCTTTCGCCAACTCAAGTGACTCTCGCACAGTCATTCGGACACAATAAGCAGCCATACTCCTTAACAACTTGCCGTCTCGGCTCATTACTTTAAATAAGCAACGCTCCCAACAAACAAGAGCCCGGCAAGTCTGTAACGTAGAACACGGACCCGACCTACGACAGCCCAACCTCACGACATCACACAATCGCCGGAGCTTCCATCTTATCACGTACAGTACGAACTTGAACCTCGCGAAGTGGCAATCAAGCGCCACCCACCAAAGAGACGTCGCGCAACAAAAAAGATCCAGTCAAGAAAAATCTCGCAAACCACCGTCAAGATGGGTCTGATCTCAGCAGGTCTCTCCTATCTCGTCTTCTCCGCCGTTCATATCGTCCAGTTCGCACTCGGTATCACCGTGTGCGCTCTGTACGGGATCGACCTGAGCCGCGCGAGAAAGCAGGGCGCGTACATCGACAGCAAATGGGTCTACGCCGAGGTTGTCGGCGCCCTGTCTGCTGTCACGGCCTTGCTGTATCTGGTGCCATTCATCCTGCGCTTTTGGCTCGTTTGGGCATGGAATCTGGTCCTGTTCATTCTGTGGATTGCGCTGTTTGGAGTCTTCGGCAAGATGTACATCAACGAGGACGCTGAGGGCGACAGTGGGGTCCAGCGCATGAAAAGCGCAGTCTGGGTCGACCTCGCCAACGCCATTCTGTGGTTCCTTACCTTTGTCGGGGCCGCCGCCTACTGGTTCACCCACCGTGAGAGGCACAGTCGCTTTACCGGCCGTGCTAGGGTCTAGAAGACTGGGAACTCCTGTGCCTCGTGCTGGTCCTGTGGCAAGACCGAAGAGCCCAACCCTGATGTCGAGGCGAACCCGTTCGGCACGCCGCTGTCTGGGCACGAGGCGAGCTGGAACAGCGCCGTGCGCCACCGCAAGAGGGCCGCCGAGATGGAGAGAGAGATGAGGATGAACGGTGTGAATCAGCGTCCCTGAAACATTGACTCGTTCTCGGTTCAGCTTTTGGATCAGTTGATTTTGAATTTCTGGTACTAGTGTCCATTGGGACGCAATAGCGATGCTGCTTGACGATTGATACCACGCCCTCGGTCTGGGGGATCAGCGTTTGATTTCTTCTCTCTGCAAAGATATCCAGATACCAAAAAACGTACTAATACTCGAGTTTCTCTTCAAAATCCAGGGTCCGAAGGTGCGTGTGATTGTGGGATGTGGTGTTGGTGCGGTCCTCGTTTTGAGAAAGCATGCTCGACTGAGATGGTCTGACTCGCAGCGCACTGAATCCCGCCCGAGTAGGCAATGATTTGTCCATTCCCTAGTGCCGTGTGCATCTTGGCCGTCCGTCAGATCGAAGCTTGTGAAGAGATCATCGTCTACCATCTTTTCTTCACCAGACATATCTATTGATCGGCACCATCCTTTGACGGAAACGCAGCCGCTCGTCAGTCCAAGGCCAAGCTCTCCGCGTGGGTGAGCAGGGTGTACAGCTGTCTACGCGTCTCACCCATCTGCCGGACGATGAATGAAGATCTTTACTCGCTCAGACAACAGACAAATTTGCAGCTTTTGATCAAATGTTTCTGCCCAACACTGGACTGCAATAACTGCCTCACATTGCGGGGATCTGTCAATGGGCCTTGCTAGCTTGGCACCTCACAGTGACGTCACCGTACAGGCTGTCCGTTCAAGGCCGCCCCAAGATTGCCAGGCTCCTCTTCCCATGCGCCCGACTGCAAAAGATTTTACGAACACCTGGGGAGGAGAAGGAGCCAGGCCCCCACAAACTGTGTCGACCCCATAGCTACTGGTGTATCCGCCTGTCACTTCTCACCTTTTGTGTTTCTGTGGGATAAATTTTCGGCACTTGACGCGCCTTTCTTTGCCGGCAAGAGGTAGGTTGAAGTCGCGAGACACGTCTGGGACACCCTGGAAGCGGTCTGCGTGTCTCACAACCTGGTTGGGCAGAAATAGCGATCTGAGACAGGAATTCCTGCCGCGTGGACAAAAACAATGTGAGGGCAAAGAGAAAAGTTAGTACCCACCAAGAGACTGGAAACACTACTATGTAATCCTTACCCCACGACGACAAGGTCATCTCATACATCTGCAAGCCAATCCTCAGAGGGCAGGATACACGCGATCTGCTCTGAAACAAATTAGCAGCCTGGCTTACAGCAGAATAATCCTGCCGCATAGCGCGGCTGGGGTATAAGATGGCCCCGGAAGGCTCATTTTTCTTGTCGTTGTTCTGGGGCAGCCACGACACCCGCCGATGGGCGGCTGGTTGGCCCGCGGCAGGCGGCCGTTCTTTCTCCACCCGTGGTGATATCCCGCATAACCGGTCGGTCGGTCGGTCGGCCGATGGCATAGGTGCCTTGCTTTTCCCATCCGAGGCCTTGTTCGCTTTGGCTTTGGCTGGTTGCCCTCCTCATTCCAGCAGATTCGTCACTTATTGATCTCGGGGTCTGCTCGATCGCGCCGTGTCTTGGATCCCTCAGGGTCCTTCAACACCACCTGTCCCTTGCCCAATAGACCGCACGTTCAGTGGCAAGTTTGGCTATTTGGGCGGGCAAAAGGCGGGAATGCCCTGGGTAGGGTGCGGTGGCTTGGTGTGGGTTTTGGTTGATGACGCCCGAGCCACAAGGCGGCCGTTCCAACAAGCAACCCGTGGAGCTGATAGGAGATGGTTAGGGATCGACCTGCTGGGCGTCCCGCTAGTATCGACAATCATGCCATCCCTTGACCCTCCAGGGTCCTTCGGGTACGTGCTCCATCGCACTACCGCCCCTGTTAGTGGCGCCTGTATGTCTTGGGTCGGCTCCGGTGCCAAGAAAATCCTTGTAAGCGCCAGGAAGGTCGCTGTCAATCCAACGCTTAGGATACTCCTCGGCCAAAGGATATTTGGATTGTCCTGATGGTTTGACCGCAAGGGCCGGGGCTTTGTTGACCTTCCAGGCCAGCCAAATTGCTCGTTATCGACTTTCTAGGAGGCTTCTCGCGTGGTCAGGGAGGAAGGGCGGTTGTTGGGTACGCCAGGTCTGGTTGTTTCAACTTCCGACGGGTGCTAGCGCGGATCAGTAGCGACGATGGGAAATGTGACGCGCTGATCTCTCTCTGGGAGCTGTCGTCGCTCATTTTACTGTTCTGGGAAAGATTCACTGGCCGTTAGCGCAAGAGACGTGCAAGACCTGAGTACATAGATGTGGTAGACTGGCAGGAAGGGTGTGGCTCACAGGGGCACAACAGGAGGGCAGGGTCCTAAGAGTGTTTCTTTCAGCCTCCAATAATCTCTTCCACAAGTGGAAATATCCTCCAGGAAAAGTCGACGACTGAGCGGGATGACAACCACTAGCAACGCAAATGGTCGGCCGGCGACTACGAGACTGCTCCAGACTTTTCGTCGGGGAGTTCGCAGGTGGTTATCCGCAGCAATTGTGTCTCGGATTGCTTTGGTATACGTTGGGTGGCAGTGGCCAAAAGGGTGCGCCTGCATTGCATTGCTGTCCGCGGTAGCGTTATGATCTCCCCATCTCCTCCATCTTCAGTTAAGGAGGGGGTTGATCGTTGACTGTTGTATCTGCTCAATTTTGCCGCTGATGATGACGGCCTCTGGTGTGCGTGAAGCTATGAGAAGAGGTCATGCTGTTGAACATTTGAGGGCCGCATCTCCTTTGGACGAGGTCGTCAGACGTTGTCTCTCTCCTCTAAATGTTCGAAATAAGCTCGGAGAAGCCCCCACTGTTCTCATAACATGATCAGATGTGTTTTGAAGCTCTCCTCATCGTCTTAGTCAGGCACAAAGACATCTTTATCCCTCATCCTTCGTCTCGGGTGTTTCTGTGTCTGTGAATCCAATTCAGCCATCTCGCCCTGAAGCACAGTCACCACGACTTCGATTCTGCCGTCCTTGGGAGCACTACAGTAATAGCCAGGTGCTCAAGTAGACAGGCACTATAGGACGGTGCCTCGATACTTACTGTGTGCTTAGTGTGGAAGGGCGACCCGCCGGTGTGATAGAAAGGAGGGGACCAACGGCGGCCGGTACGTACCTTCGCTCCGCATTTATTGGAAGGTGACTTCTTTTTCCGTAGTCCTGCCCAGCTTCCCACCCGTAGCAGTACCCACCAAAACAGCACCGTGTTGGTACAAGTACTGATTCAGTCCAAGGCTGCACTTTTCTCTCGACGCCCCAATGCAAATCAAAACCCACGACCACGACGAAACCAGCGACCACCATCACATCAGGGAGAGGAGATATCCACAACAGAGATTCAGAATCTTCCCGAGATACGACCCATACTCACGGACCTTTGCGGATAATAAATGGGCCTGGGTCACAGCGGGCCGAATCGAAGATCGCCCTTCGAACCACCTGCGGCGCCCGTCTTTTCGTACCTGAGGACTGAAGGCTGGAAGTCCAGAGATACAGAAGACCAGGAAGGAGCCCAGTACTCCCGCATCACACCTCGACCATCGCACCGCGACCCAGCTGCCCACAATATCTTGCGTTTCTCAGCATTTCTTCTCTACCAGCTGGGCCTAGTTGACGATCACATCCCGACTCGCGGTTAGCTTGATCCGACCCTGGCTTGTGTGGAATGAATATCCGTCGTCTGTCAACCTTACACATTAGAAACCGACGCCTGTCAGGTGGCACCGAGAAGACTGCGTCGACGTGCGAGCTGCACCAGCTCCGAAGCCTCGGCCGAACTGTGAAGCCTGTCCTATATTGCAGAGTTCTGGTTGCTGAAGCTCGGCGCCTATCAGCGTGGTAAGCAGACTGTCCCTGTTCCACCACTCGAGCCCCCATCGATCTCGTCTTCAACGTGTCTATGCTGCGGTGGCGAAGCAACCCACAAGGCGAGGAAGATCGTCAGACTCTTTCGGTCAGCAAGTTTGCAATCAACGACGCCGACGTTCTGTGCTTGCTCGTCAAAAGTCGGCCATCTGTGACCCCGGCCGGGCCAATCGTCGATTGGCACAGCGGTTTTCGGAATATCGCCGACGTTGATAGCGGCTGAAGCTTAAATTGAGCTCCACAGCGCGAACACCGTCACCCTCTGCTACCGTGGGATCGTGGCAGGTCGGCACGTGCAGCTGTGCAACACTACAGGATCCCCAGACTCTTGAACAAACTCTATTCCGTGTCCCTTCCCCGGCCTCGCCCTTCCGGCGCATTGATCCTGTCGCCTTGCAATCGGACAAGATCGAAGTTCAAAGAGATCGAGATAGGCTAATTCGATTCAACCTTCGCGCTCAGAATTCTATCGGGATCGGAGCGTTTGGACGAGGCCAAGGAAACCCTTTCGACGGGCTTCTTTGTAGGTTCCGGCAGATTATACTCGTACTTTGCCACAATGTCGGACATAGAACAGGTTGGCCGCCCATCGGCCATGAAACCGTTTTCCCACACATCCCACACGGCCCAAGAACAGAAACCACGCGGACGAGCCGGCTCGAATTCATCAGCGTCTTCCGCCACATCGACCGCCAGCATCAAAAGCCACGACCAGTTCGTCTTCTCACCACACCAGACTCCTGCTTCTGAAAAGGAGCCCTTTTTCTCGCATCAGGAATTCTCCAGTTTACATCACCCCCGAACACACAGTAAGTGCAAAACCGTGTCCCTTGCAAGCCTCGTCAGGACTATCATGACCCAAATGTCTGGTTTGAAGCCCATGTCGACATCGACCAGACGACGTTGTTTTGGCGCGCTGCTCTGCAGCATTGCCGCGACCGCCATTGCAAGCGCCGTCACCATGATGGCTTCCGAGTGGTAGCACCGAAGACCATTGGCCCGGACTGGCTTCTTCGTACAGCTGTCAAATGGTGGGACTCTGTCCAACCATCTTCATGGTGCATGGTAGTGGCACGGCGGGTCTGGCACCGGTAGGCTTTGGCGAGTTTCACACTTCCAAGATATGGTCGCACGCGTGCCACCGGCACCACACTGAAGGACATCACCACACCAATCCAGTCAGGGTCCTGGATATATGCCGGCCACGTTTTCGTCACAATACCACGGCGATTCAGGGTAGTGCCCCCTCGTGGACTCCACAGGCGATTTCGGGCCACCGTGAGAGAGCGCCATTCCCGCCGAGGGTTGTCGCGGGAGGCTGGTCCCGCACTGCTCCCGTGGCAGGACAGGGGATCGTGGACTTTTGCGGCAAGGGCGTCAGCAACAACGGCCACTGCATTGCGGCCCATGCGGTCCAGCCGGCAAGTGTCCTGCAGGACGTCATCACACAACAAAGTCCGCCCAGCAATGCCCACATTCACGCCATCGGATGACCAAAATCCTTCATGCATTTCCTCAATCTATACCAAGCACTTCATGCACCTGCACACAATAACAACTGGCTAACACGCCCCTTTTTTTTTTTTTTAACGCAGACATTCCCTCGCAACCTCATCACACATCTTCTTCGCAATTCTCCTCTGAATCGACACATTCCATCACCACCCACAGCCGACCTATCGTGATCGAACTACCATCGTCTGTACCAAAAAAGTCCAGGACAGGCTCTACCTACACACCAATTCCGCCGCTCTCTGCTCGAGGTGACATATCAGGGTACGTTCTCCACTCAGTAGCCTTCCCCCGCCTGCGGCTCCACGAGTCGTAGAGGAGGCGTGGGCAGGCGGCACGGGACGGCAATGAGGGGTTGACACTGACGATCACTTATACATGCAGTGGCTACTTTCCATTCCACGAAGATCCCGAAGACCGCACCCACAGACCCCATCCATTCCACACCGCTGAAAAAGAGGCGCAACGAGACTGCGACGTCGAGAGCGGCGCCCGAAGTCTTGAAAGTCCTCAGGGTGCTCCTCTGTCCGCCGCAGGCCGTCGTGCTCCCCCAGGACCGACTCCAATCTCCGCACCACCTGGGCATTTCCCCATGCTGCAAGCTGCCAAAATGCCTTCGTCGCGAGGTCACACGCCTGTCACCTCCTACGTACCAAGCGGCCTGCATGAGACACCTTTGCCTGTCGGCAAATACTATCCCTCAAACTACGAGCACCGACAAAAGCAGAGCCATCACTCGTCAAGGAGTAGCACGCGACCGTCGTCTGCCGCCGGGCCCTCGTCCGTCAAGTCCGATACTGTTGTGCCGCAGATCAATAGGACAGACCCGCGCGGACGTCCCGACTCGGAGGCCAAGACGCGATTACTACAATACCAGCGCGATATGATCACACAAGCCCAGCTTGCCAAACAACGGCTAGAAGATGGAGGCTCGTCCACAAGTCCGGGTTTGACAGGCCACCACAGTACGAGGTTGCCAAAGACCGGCTCGCCACGGGGTCCCATGTCGCCAAGGCTGCAGCCGCTGGGCAGCCCCGGACCGGTGACACCCTTGGCTTTAGAGGGCGCTGATGGTTACCTTTCGGCTCGGAGTCGGGTCAGTCCTCGAGACAGGCCGAGGCCAGTGCCAAGCCCAGATGCTAGACAAGAGAGCCACATGGTCGCAAGAGCGATAAAAGCCCACGGCGAGAGAAGACGCAGGGAGGGCCGGTGCTCGCCAGCCGTCGAGGCGGGCGGGTTTGGATTTTGAGACTCGTCTCTGCTACCGAACCTCCGATGAGTCTTTCATTCATGTTTCATCCACTGTCCGCCGACGGCACCGTCAGACGGCCGGTCTTCGCCGGATGGGACGATTACATGCGGACGTAACGCAAATGCGCCGCACCACACCTTCCCCGAGAAAAGATGTGAAGAAGCAATTCGCTGCTCAGTCAGCGGAGTTTTTAAGGAATCCGACGTCACGTACACAACTCGCCAGTCAGTCGTACCAATCGACCGTCGGATGGCGCTTGGCTGGCGCTTTCATTCACAAGCCAGTATGACTATTTGATATTTGATACCCTCACAGCGCTTGGTACCCAAGAAAGAACAGCATTCTTCACACTCACTCCAAGCAACGCGAGTGGTCTTGTTTTGACAGATTACATTGGGTCGGGAGTACTTCTTACAGTTATGGACCCTTGGTGACAGGAACGGGGGAGGTGAACATTCCGGTACCTGATGATGTCTTCATCTTCATTCGCTGGGTGGAAGGGCCGGCGCGGCTGCGGGACCCCAGGGTATCGTTGAAAAACAAGCGGTCAACCTGTTTTTTTTTTTTTTTTTTTTGGAAGCGGGGCGGTTCACGTCGGCATAGCTAGAATTCTGAAAAGAATCTGCCCCATCATACCGATGTCATGGTCTTTGATGGGGTTGCATGATGAACAACAAGAATCTTATCTAAGAGCCAGGAGATGGCTTGTTCTGGATAACCCATCCATCTCCGTTCAGTGATCAACATGCCAAATTTGAAGGCTCTGCAAATGCCGTATTCATCAGACTCAGACATTCAGTGGGCAAACGGATTTCAGATTTAGCGCCTGTGTTCTGCTGGGGAATTCTTCGGTCACTATCCATTGCCGTCACATAGCATATGCTCATGTCTGCCGCAATCGATGTCCTTCTTTCTGCGTCCGTGACAAAAGACTCATGAGAATTATTCAAAGTCCGGCATTCCATACACTTGCTCAATCGGCTTAAACATTTGTGAAATCCAATCCTCTCGTATAGGTCATCATCAAGACGTTACTAGACTATGTGGTTCTTTTACAAGAGTGAGTAATGTTTGGACTGCAAGTGCTCAGTGGCAATACTATAACAATTTATCACCGGATCTAAAGGCCGCGGATGTAATGGTGACTATGAGCTGATGATCTAGTTGCCTTTGGTGCTCAGGGCGCCTGCTCATGAGAGCTTTGTGTTGGAATTCTGAGTGCCCCATATCCTCTTTCAATCATTACCGAATAGACGGTGTGCTTCCTAGCAATAATCCTCGCTTACGAAAACGTGCATGCACTTAGATCTATCTCGTGTAGCTAGCCCAGTCATAAACTTAGTCTCTCTTCACTTTGAGCTGCCGAACCTGAGAAAATCCTAGCTGAGACAAGGGTGTCGGCCTCTCGTAGGACTAAGGGTACGCGATCCATCCTCCTTTGGGGCATGCCGCAAGCTAATAAACTCAACCGTGCGTTTTTGTGATGGATGAGGCTGAATTACGTCCATTGCTGCGGTTCTCTCAGGCGGATAGACGGCCTACGTCATCACCAACCCACGAATGGCGTTCCTACCTGGCTTCGCGGATCCAGGTTCTTGCGCAGGACGCCTCGCAGTCTTATGGCCTTGCCATTGACCTTGGCTCAGTCAAAGAGCTCGACCAGTTTTGACCCTCTAAGACTGCTTCTAGAGATTGGACCTTGCCGACGGTCTGAGTGTAGCAAATCGCGTACCATTCCGGGTGTTCACGCCGCTTGTCGTCGTGGTCCTCCAGCGTAAAGGAGGCGGTCACTGACCACCTGGACAGATCGACAGGGCAGAAGTTAATCGCCGATGGTGTGTGAGGAGAGATTACAGAGTTATAAATTCTGGTAATCTTGACGAGATATTGCCTTTGCTATGAGAAACATGTTTTGTTCAGTACTGCTATTGTTTTAAAATGTTAAGCCACTGGGAGGTAAATGCTGGAAATGTATCTCATGATATACAATTGGCAGTGGAACAGTAAAAGGCTGGGTTCTGATATACTGTCAAGTTCCTTCATATTGAAATTAAAGGAGTTATGAAGAATGGAAGAAGAAGATCTATTACAAGTCGCGTAATGCACGTTGTCTGCTGCCGGCAAAGGTCTCCAGGGAATAACGTCTGGGAGAGATTTCCAGACGTGTGTCGAAGTCACATGATCATTTACTATCCAAACCATGAGCAGCTTAGAACAGCCCATTTCTCACGAGCGTTATCTCAAAGTACAGTTTGCTACCGAAACCGTCTTATGCTTGTCAAGCTTCACAGAGAATCGGACGCCCTCAAATGCTGATTTAGCACCATTGAATAAATTTACTTAAACTTTGACTATTTACGTATATTCTCTGGTAGTTACTCACATCAATGATGGAGCCCTGTAGACAAATCTCAAGCATCCATGTCATGTGTTAGAGCAAAGTCCATTCCCGCCGTCCGCCAGAAACTCATCTGTGGCTGACCGCCCGCTTTGGTACGTCAAACTCGGGCCGTAGCCAGTTCCATCACCTCGTTGGGCATCTAACTGCAAGACATCGCCATAAGGTGAGCCTGTCAAAAAGTTCCCCTCTAGCACAGGCAGCGGGATCTCCTTCATTGCCCTCTGAATGCGCTCCGCGCTCGCCAGGAAGCGCTCCTGCACGTCGGCATAGTTATCAACAACAAGCTTTCGATCGCGCTTCCTCCACCCACCGCCGACTAGGACGTGCTCGATATCACCGACACTGGCGTGAAGGATGACGGCCGCAACGGGGTCAACCCATCCCAGTAAAGCCGGCGAGCGGCCATCCCAGACGACAAGGTCCGCCTTGGCGCCCGGAGCGATAACCCCGAGATCCTTGCGGCCTAGGGCCAGGCCGCCGTTTCTTGTCCCCAGGAGGAAGGCCTGATTGACCGAAAAAGGATTCTGCGTGGGACTGTTTTGTATTAATTCACATGCTTTGCAGCTTAAAGTGATACGTCATGGAACAGTCCAAGGCGTGACAGGTGGGAAGGCTGGGAGAGAAGAGTCGTGCTTACATCTGCCAGCGATCCATAGTATTCTGATAGACGCGGTAGCGCGCTGACTGGAGCCAAAGCCTTGCCTGGGTGAGGATGTCTGTTGAGAATGTGAAGTGTGTGTCTACTCCTAGTGAGGCCTGGTCCAAAATATGATGACTTGTCGGGTGCAAGTGTCCGTAGTGCACTATGGCATTTTTGGATTAGCTGTTGGATTCCTAAGAAAGAGCTCTGGGTCGAAATGGATGCGGGAGGCCCATGGGCTCCCTCTTGAATATCAGAGTTTCTTCTAAAAGGCACTTACTCTCACTCTCTGGCGTAATAGAGATGTACTTATTGGTACTTCGCAATAATGCAGCACCCCTCGAGTCCAGGAATGTGGCATGTGATAATACGATAGACGTACTGGAGTCCAAAACCCCGATGCGATAGAGATCTTGAGGGGAATTTCCCACTGTTGTCCTCCATTAACATCAAGGACAATAAATCGGGGAGCAGGTACTAACACATCCAAGGCCCATCGCTATTGTGGGCTGTGAGCACAGATACCTTGTTCTCGCTGTGGCTGTTGTCAACCACTTGTACCGTATTCTCGCACGCCGAGTGTCAACACATACTTGATTAAGTCCATAACAGCTCTGGTGTTTTCACCGATAGGGTTCCAGGCGAAATCGTCGTAAGCGACCACAAGCTCCGTCAGGCTGCCAGAGGTGGACGACGCAAGATCCTTCCACTGGGCAATCTGTTCCGGGACGCCGAACTCGGCAGAGGAATTCTGGAAGTTGTAACCAAAGAACACTCTGGCACCGCTGTCAACTGAAGCAGTCACCCCCGCAGCCGAGTGATCAGGCGTCCACGTGTGGTGGGCGTGGTCGAGTATGGTGGTCACTCCAGCGGCCATGGCCTCGTGGATGCCGGCGAGCTGGCTGATATAAATGTCGTCGGGGGTAAAGATAGACGGAGCCACCGCGAACGCGCTATAACGGAACGCGTACTCGGCCAGCGTCGCGTTGGAGCCCATCGTCTTGAAGACAGTCTGCCACCCGTGGCGGTGAGTCTAGGGTGTGTCAGTCACCTGCTACGGATCTTGAAGTGTCGCATTCTGGAATTGTTCGCAGACATGAAGGACAGGGATCCGTAAAGGAAAAAATGATGCTTACGTCGATAAAACCCGGAGTAATAATTTTGTTGGTGCAGTCTACCACCTCGGTGTCATTAGGAATGTCACTGGGCGATGCCGTGTCGAAAATGGAAGTGATCTGATCTCCCTCAATGAGGACAGACCCGCCCCGTACCACCTCCAGCTGCTCGGCCTCCTGGTCGAACGCGATAATGGTGCCGCCGCTGAGCAGTTTTGCACCTGTGGCAATGGCTGCATACTGTAGGACGGTAATCGCCTTTGCGGCGAAGCTGTGTCTTTTCATCGTTTAGTCAGTTGCCGGATGTCAAGCAGGAGGACTGCCACCGATAGTCACTTCGATGGGCGGCCTTCCCTTTTTCAACTGGCACTCTTCTGTTGAAAACACAGGGGGGGAGGATCCTGCAGCGCCGCACTTGCACAGCAGCTAAAACTTCTGCCAAGACTGTGGGGATTGCGTTGGAGAAATAAACCTGATCTATTCACTTCAGGATGCGACAACCAACAAATATGTGCGGACTTTCTGTGCTACATACTGTACTTACCGCTGGGCGCAGCCCTCCGCAGGGTGATGTCCGTCCACTTGAGCTCACCCTCAAAAGGAACCGGTACGACCCCCCTGCGCGTCGATGCCGTTGGCAGACGACACCAAAATTCATATCGCGGCACATGTGACCTGTCATCCAACAACTGTCTGTTGTATTCTATGTCGCACACCATGATGAAGGTCATGGCATCCTGGCTCGTCCATCCCCTGTAGTGTAAGCGCCAAGTTTGAACAATTGGCCATAGGGCTTACGCCCCGCTGAAGACCGACTCCGGGTCCGAGGTCAATGGTGGTTGGTTCCTATCTTTAAAAAGCCCTGGAACCGGCAACATCAGGATCCTTGATTCCATTATGGCAGACTTGAAAATGTGTTTGTCTCTAGTCCCATATCAGATCAAACGAGGGCCTATCCGGTATATGTACATATATGTATATGTCCAACTGTGTTGGCTTTAACGAGGACAGCAAGGGCCAATCTGCTTGCAGAATATTAATAACACACACGTACCATTTCCCCATAGAAGGCTTGTACCGTGATGCCTCCACATTAGTACAGTGATCCCAAGCCATCGCATCTACGAATGCAGATTCCCAATATTTGCCAGTAGGTACTGATACGCATCCTCCCGAAAGTCATCAGTCCTAACCGTGTTGTCTACCAAATTGCCCAACTCCAGGATCTCCCTTCCCTGCTTGGTCTACTGCGGCCATTCCGTGACCTCGCTGTCGGTGCCGTTATTTGGGTCAAGCGTGTTGACGAAGCTGAGGTAGTAGGCGTGCATCGTTTTCTTCACATGCACGCCTTGGCAGTCTGAGTGGCATCCACTGTCCCCAGAGGAGTTGTGAGAGGTTGTGGTGGCCTGAGTCGGAGGTTGGAAGTGACACCCACACTTAGGAGATATGCTTGATTGGTTACTTTCTATCAAACTCTCCTCTTCTCTCGAAGAGAGGGAATGCTCTAGTTATAGAGCCCTGACTGCTGTTGCCTAATAGGCAACAGATACCTTCTTATAAAGGAGATAAAGAGTGAATGTCCCCGAGTGAATCTCTAACTCCCACTTCCCGTTTATATACCAGGGTGGCTAGAAGAGTGGTGCGGGGAACAGGCTCATGTGAGGATCTCGATACCTTGGGGCATGTTGTCCAACCGTGAGGAATTCCATTATCCTTGTCTCATCGTCCCAACTTTCGTCCCAGCTTGACATCCACCAGCCTAGCCGTTGCGGAGTTTTGTGTTGCCATCTTATTTGACAATCAACAGATCCTGGCTTATACTTCGTGACTACCTATACTACTAGCACTTGCCAACAGGTAGGCCCTGGCAACCCGCACTCCCTTTCCAAGGCCCCGACCGTCAAGCGGCCATTTAAATGTCCAGAAACAAAATTCTGAATTAGTCTATCGCTCTTGGAAGTCTAGAGCTAAATTGGGAATAGGCCAAACTTTTGGAAGCTAAACGGACATGAAGTAGCCGTAGTCGCAGGAAGGGCAGTATACATAGTTCAGACGGCAATAAAGGAGACATGAAGGTTCAAAAAAAAATCCCAATTTTGGAATAGTTTATGAAAGTGCCGCCACGCCCAGACGGAAGAAAGCCCTGTTTCTTGATCATGGGTTAGCCAACCCTGTGTGGGCAAATACCAGGATTACCTCAGTCTTGCAATCTCCTGTTCCCTCGTTCATCAAGTCCGAGGCTCACGCACTTGTGGCCAATGACAGTCGTCAAGAAATTTCCTCGCCTCGCGAGTTTGTAACAATGGGTCATAACAGTCCCATCAGACGATCTTTGTCAAAGCCTGCTAAGAGATTATCTGGAGATGCCTTTGGTATGGTGAAGTCCAATGCTATCATGCATGACTCAGTGACTCATATTGGGAAAACTGCTGTAGGGCTAGACACATTGTCCCGCTGCCCAGGCGATCACATAAGGCCGTAGCTTGAATCGAAACGGGGCTGGAATAATGCGTGTATTCATCTGGGCTTGATCCTGGGATGAACCATTGTGGTTTCAGATGCTATTGAAGTCCATATTTTCCATATTATCCTGGCTCCAACCCATGGTCATTGTAGCCCAGAGATCATGATAAACCACGGGCTGTGTGCCGGAAGACGAGCCTGTCTCTGGTACGCCAGCCAATCCAGGGCCAATGAGCGAGGTATTCACAAGATTCGATGGGTCCAGGAAGGTGTCGTCCCACGTTTCGATGAACGGATCAAGACTTCCGTCAAACATTGGGCACTTGCGTAACCCAACTTCAGCATCGGCGGGCACAGGGTGAGGCGGCTGTGCAAGAGCAGCCTTCTCCAAAGCCGCAAGACGGTTCTCATACTTGCGCCTGACTACGCCCAGCACCACCTTGCTCGCCGACAACACGTCTGTACAGGAGCTCGACTTGCTCGAAGCTGGCGTGAGGGTCACAGTATCGCTGCCATCATAGGTAAACTTCTCCAGAAATGACCCAAGGTCGACTACCTTGCGGGCTGCAGCGTGGTCCCAGGAGGGACAGTCCTTTGGTAGAGGAAATGACAACCGGAGTCCGAGGATGATCATCCCGACGAAGTGGGCCCAGTCTATTGCAGAGAAATGGGCGAACTCTGAGGTCGGGAGAGACAAAATGTAGTCGTACCAGGTACGCAAAGCCTTAGCACAACACCATAGCCGACTTGGCTCAACGAGTGCACCCTGCGATAGTTGGACCTGTTTTTGTGTGTTATAATATGGGAATCTTAGAAGTGTGTAGCCTTGGAGAAAGATTTCGGTGGAGAGGTTGGAAATATAGACGACGGCTAGCTGAAACGTCAATTTTGCACCTGCGTCTTGAGCGCTGTATGTGGCTTCTAACTTACGTTTTGAGGAAACTTCAGGAGGCATACGCCCCTGCCACTCTTGAAGCTGGGCCTCCATTCCCTTCACCATCAACAATACGTGCTGTGGTTCGTGCTGCACCTGTCCGTTCCGCCTAGTCAGTGACGAAGTCTGTTCGATAATGTTACCGAGCCGAGCGAGCCAGGCCAGACTGTGGTCCGCTCTCGTGTTCTGACCACTTGCTGGCCTCTCGAGGATATCACAACAGGTCGACGTCCACTGTTCAAATGGCAAGGACTTTTTCTTGGTCCAGATGGATGCCATACTGGCACAAAGATAGTAACAAGTTATGTAGGCTCGTATCCCATCCAGGAACGTCTCGTCAGTTTCGAAATCAGCGTAGTCGAAGTTGTCGGGCGCTTGGTCAAGCTCAAGATCATGAACAATGTCAGCGGCCATACGAATATACAGGGAGGCTTGCTTCTGTTTTGGTCTCAAGTGGAAGGGATACCTGGGACTCGTTAGAGACTTGACGCGCACAGGTCTGGGCATCATTCCCAAAGGGCGGACTCGGCTTCATATGCTCACCAAGCGCAGTAGATCTGTAGCCCAATCAACAACTCGAGGCTTCTCTCACCACCACTGACGAATTTCAAGCCCAACACTTTTCGAAATTCCTCATCATAAAGACTATGCCCCTGCATGCTTCTGCCCCCACTGGCGGCCGCCAGTATAGCAAGAAGCACGAACGGCTTGTCTTTGGCTAGCGATTGGACAGTCGCATCTGTCGGAAGGTCAATCACGGGAAAGTAAGGCAGCATTCCGTTCCGAAACGAGTCTAAGAGGGACGTGGCGGAGTCGAGGTTGAACTGAGGCTGAATGCTGCTGAGCCCGTGGACGGAGCGGGAACTGACGGATGGTGTCGACGCCGAGAAGGTATTACCACTGATGGATGAGGATGGCCGGCCGTTTAGGTCTCCATCTAGATCATCCTCCGGGACCAGACCATCCAGGAAGGCACCGTGAGCATCCCGAAGTGCGTCAAAGGCCTCGGATGGCTCGATGTCAGTGTCATGTCCGCCCGACAGCGGAACATCTATAGTAAATGTCTTGGACGGGGCTGAAGGCGGTGGTGTCTTCCTGCTAGTGATGGGGCGACTGCGCGGGGAGCGAGTGGGTTAACCATCCGATCACGGTGTGGTGGGATGGGCTCTAGACTCACAGCTTGTCGCGCCTCCTTCTCTTTCGCGGGCCCGTCTTGAAGATGCATTCACGTTTTGAGATAGAACACCTGGTGAAAGCATCAGTTGATCAGCGCAACTCCAAGATGCCAACTGAGAAAGGCACATGGTCTTTACCGTCTGCAGATGTCTGGTGTGTTGCTGGGGGTACATTTCACCTTGGCGGCACGGCACGCCTCACAGGCATAAGGAATTCGGGGCTTTGTCGCTGAGGACGGACTGGATGGCTGTGTAGTATTGTTCATGGTGTGTGCACGGTTGCTTGTGTGATGTCGTGATTGCCCCTTTTCTGAGAGAGGGTAACACTTTTTGGCTTGAGGTCGGGCGTTAGGCAAGCTGCGTGGGACAAAGGGAAGATTACTTACCTAGGTACGCGGAGCTGGGGCGCCCGTAAGCTCCGAGAGCCGTCGGGGCTTTGCGTAAGACGAGGACTACATCAACCCACACAATTGCTCTGACCTGTTTCTTTCTTTCTTTTTCTCTCTCGGTTGGACTCATTGCCGTCACTTCTTTGCATGTCTGTCGGTCACGCTGTTGTTGTATTGGGTAAATGAAAAACGGCCAGAGCCACTTCCAAGCTTGTCAATTTGCGTTGCTGCATTCCTACAATACCAGCCTCCCACATTTTATGCTCACGTGCTACCTAAGACTTAGAGTTCCTCCCGAGGACGAGGAATCCAGATACTGATCATCTCAATTGCGCCCTGTGGCATACCTGACCGCGGCACTCTGCACGTTGTGGGCTAGACCTTTGCCGCCTTCTACCGCCGCCCGCGTCAGGTTGAAGTGATTGGTCTTCACTATGATAACATAGCCGTCGCGGGTCATTAGGGCATAAATTCTCTGAGTCATAGTTTTGGCCTCCCCAGAAATGTCAGCTTGAAAATTCGGTGGAATCCGTAGAACTCATTGAGAATCGGTCCGCGTGAGGCTGCTGCCAGTGTTCGGAGGCAACAAAAGGCTGGAGTCCATTGCGCAGACTCATAAAAGAGAGAACGACAGAGAGTGTGCAAAACAAGACTGAGAGTCGGGGAAGACTGGAAGCTCGGCAGATATTAGAGGTCGACTTACATCTGGGTTATACTTCAGACCACTGAAGCAGACTGCACCGCGCATGTGAGGTTCTTGGGATACGCATTTTTCTCTCCTCGCCTGATAAGTCTCGCCCATGAACGTAAATCGATGAGGGTCTGTTGGCTGTCTTCGAATCTGGTCGAACATTTTCCCAATGTTGTTGATCTCGAGCTGGTTAAATTGTGGCTCCTGGTCACTTTTGGTTTTGCCGGACTGGAGCGGTACATGGATCAGTGAACATCTTCCGGGAGCAGGAAGAGGAGCAAACAGGCACAACCCACTGCTGTCAGAGGCCACGCTACAAATACCCCGGTGATAGCCCCTTTGTTCTTTCTGGCCTTCCCGGCAACAACTGCTTCTGCGGGATGATGCCTTTTGAAAAGGCTTGAGAAAGCACAAAACTTTGTCAGCCAGTGTATTGACTGATTAATAGGATCAGAATCGACGCTCACTCAGCGGCATTACCTGTAGAAACAGTAAGTATGCGCACTCGACAACGAGAACATTTGGGTTATGGCAAAAGGAACATGCAAACCAGTGGAGACTGACTTTCGAGGACGTTTCTCGGATCCTTTACTTCATTACTCGGAGTAGTCATTCTTACAGGCGATTCTTGCGTGTCAAAACGGACCGCGATGTTTTTCAAATTGATTGAGTGGCGAAGCTGCCAGCACTTGAGGGTACCAGTGTGATCAATGGGGGGCTCAGGTGTGAGGGCGACGTTAATTCTCAAAGCTCAAAAACTATGATTCCTTCTCAATGAACAATGGGTAGAACTGCTTGATTTAAGAGCAATTTGAGACATGGCGAGGTTGGCTGTCTCGATCGTCGGCCGGGCCTCAGCCAAATTGTGCAACAAGCTCGCGGGAGATCAGAGTCGGAGGAGTGTGGCCGTTTGGACCACTGACTAGGCTGGATTGTTTGACGTCCAGTCAGGATGGGGGGAAAATGGTGCTGACATGTGTGGTCGCGTATGTACACTGGGACCCCATCATCAGCTTACATGGCCGCACAACCTAGTCAGGAAGAGGGTGTTGCATGCCTAAATGAGACACGCGATGTCGCCTCTGTGGCCTCAAAAAGGTCGAACATGGAAAGCCTCGAACGGATTGGCTAGAAGGATCGTTTTACACATTTAGCATGATCCTCAACCTTGGAGACTACTGGTAGTCACATCAGGTCGAGCTCAGCTTCTGATTCCCACCATGACCTGCTGACTGTTGTTACTGCTGCAACTGGAGATCGTCCTATCAGGTCCGGTCCATGAGAACGTCAATATCCTATTCCAAGTGCCGAAAACCCCAAGTCCAGATGTGAAATCGGGAAACAACGTATGATCCTAGGCCATAAGAACACAAACAGTAGAGTCCGCAGACAGTCGGGGGATGAAGGATTCGGGCCGGGATGGATCATGACCCAGAGCCTGTAGGATCATGACGGCCCGCATTAAACACAAGTTCGGATTTTATTTCCCAGAAAATACCCCTGTATACTCCTCAGAACCTTGGTTCCTTCTATTACCCCGGTGCTCCAGCATCTATACATCAAATGCGCCTCCGTCCAGCACAACTTGTACGTGCTGTCTACCATTCCAGACACCGCACACGTCTATCGTACATCAAGGCGCCCTGGATTTCAGGGCAGAGTCATGAATAATGCCTCCAGCTGGGGGTAATTCGGCGTCCCGAGCCCCGTCAGCGGATCCCATCCCTGAACAGCCGAGAAGCCGTCCGTCCCGCAGCCCGGGTTTTTGCCGTTAGTCACATCGTTCATGACTTGCGGGTTGGCGTACAGCGCCGGGTTTACGAACCCGACAGGGCCCTTGCCAGCCTGGATGCGCTTCTCATTGACCATGTTGATTATGGACGCAAAAACGGGGGCGGACGCTGCGAGAAGAGTTGCGTTAGTTCAGGAGGTTTTCATCAGCAGTCACTAGGTCGGAAGGGGAGGAGGGGAGACAAGGGGACTGACCGGATGTGCCAAAGGATAGCGAGAAACGCCCGTTCACAGCCGTGACATAGTTGGCGCCATTCGCACTAACGTCGGGAAAGCCCCTTACCACCTTCGAGTTGTTGAAACGGTCCGCGCCGTACGGCGGAGCGTGCTCGGCGAAGTATGTGCCCACTGCCTTCTCCTGGTATGACGGCATTGCGAAGACGTTCGAGAATCCTCCGCCAGAAAAGATGACCCGCTCACAAGCGCTTTCAGGCGTTCTGACAGTTGACCCATTCAGTATCTGAGTCGCCCCCACAGACGTCACCCACGGGCAGCCACCGGGAAAAGAGGGATTGAACATTCCGCTGGACCCGTTATTGTATGCCCCGGTGACCGGGTCAATGCATTGGTCTCCGTTGCCTGCCACCCCGAAGTCGCCCGATGAGTAAACGACTGTCACGCCCTGCAGTGCCAACTTCATGTACTCATCACATTGTCGTTTCTCGTACTTGATACCTAGATCAGCCTCGTTGAACCCGTAGCTAGTGGATATCACGTTGGTGGGCTTCGTCGTGCCGCAGTTGACTTGGTCTGGGTATTGGCCGTCGATATTGGGATCTTTGGAGTCCCCGCCCTCGAACTGGCAATAGCTGCCGTCGATGCCGTCCAAGAAGTTGTTGAAGCTTGCGCTCTGGACAAGATCGCCGACCTGGTACAAGGTGGCCTGCTGGGGGTAGATCAGGGCCATGGCGAATTCCAAATCCAGCGCCGACTCGCCGTTGAATTGGAAGCTCTGGTTCTTGTTTTGGACGACGCCGTTGTCAAGTAGCGTCACGATTGGCGACTTCCCATTCAATTCCGGCTCAAACTCTTTGAAATACATGTCGAGATCCGATTGAAGAAAAGCTTGTGGGGTGTACTCCACGATGCCAAGAGTGTTGTTACTCGCTGAGAGGCTGCCAGGTGGCGTCGCATAGAGAGCTCGCAGGCACGCGGGTGTGATCATGGAATCGCATTGTGACAGGTCCATCAGGGCATTGTCGACGAAGGCACCTTGCTTCGGGTTGCTGCTATCGTCGGGCTTGCCGACAATGCCTTTTTCGGGCCGCTGCCGTTTTTGCAGTTCTGCGGATCTCTTCTTGAGCTCTGAAATGGCATCCTCCGGGAGGTCCTCATGTCTGTTCTTTCGACCCTGTCCCACTCGCTGATCAAAATGGACCGTAGGCGTTATGAAATCGACATGCTCCGCCAGGTGTTCGGGTATGTGATACTTGTCACATGCTACGTGACGGGTGTTTGCCACGGTCGAATGCTTGTAGACATGGTATGTTGTCTTCAGCAACTGTTCCATCTCTCGTACCGTCGCGTTGAAAGTGATCCAGCTCTTGGACGCCGACATCTTTATCCTGCTCGGGTGGATCCCTTCCATCTGTAGCCAATCCAACACCGAGTCAACGGCTTCCTGTTTGGGCTTGAACATGTCTACGACCTTCGCAGGTGACCAGTGCTTTCCGTAGTTGGGGGATTCTGGATGGGAGACATCGTATATGAGTTCCTCAGCCCGATGAAGATTCTGCTGCGTAAGACCTATCCGCACTGGCAGGTTCGCGGCGGCGTGAAGGCGATGAGCTTTTGACCAGCTGCTTCTCGCCGCCAGTCTCTCTTCGTGTACAACATGATTAAGGGTCCTCGGCCGCAGCGGCGTCGCGTCGACTGCTGCCGCCAGGGCAGACAGTATGCTCGAGAGGACGCTGAACCGCATCTTGGCAACACCAGGTCGTCCAGGTTCCAGAAGAGGAAGAGAGGACAGGTTTGGCAGGCTTTTGGAAAACTTTCATATTGCTGTCGGTCCATCTTAGCTCTGAGATATGCCCTGCCCAGGGGTTCTCCGGCTGGGGCACGACTGAAACCGTCTCCATGAGCCATGGCAGACCCTTCTCCGACTATGGACCGGTGTCGAATCCCGTAACTACAAGGTAGAAGACACCGACATCCTTGCTTGCAGCAATCTGTGGGCTGCGTCGAGCCATCTCGCACCCGGGAACCAAGCTTCAGATGATCTACTCGTCAAGCTTCCCAAGGAAGCTTACATGTGATCAGTGATTGACGGGATGAGGCCATTAGCCACAGCTATGACGGCGTCCGGGTCGAGTACATCAAACAATGTCCGGCACACCCACGTTGCAGACTGCCTGCCTAGGTTCGTATGCAACGACAGCGAGTGACTGGAGCACAGACAGAGCTTGTTTCTGCTGCGTGGGCCGGTTTATGCGCTATCACGAGCCGTTATCAACCAGTTGCATGTCCAAGTTCAGGCCAGGGGCTGGGTGGTTGCTTTCCAATGGGCAGCCATTTCGAGGCACCGAGTGCTGGGAGCGGGTGGGGTTCGACACGGAGCTCGGGAGCTCGGGACCCCTGGAGCGGGAAGACTAGAGAAGCCCCAAACGCGTACCTGAAACGGAGGCGCATCCCGGCAATCCGCCGGAGATCTTGAGCCCTACGTGGCCTTGGCAGAGGGCAAACGGAAAACCATATCTTTGCTCGACGGATCTTGCTGTCTGAAGATCTTCAACTGTTCGTCCAGGTCGCACGACACTTGGTCGCTGAGGTTCTCGTCTGCTGGCTGCAAAAAAGAAGATATGGCACTGTTGAGAGTCTCATCTGAGAAACCTGGCGTTTTGAGCATTGCGTGGAATCGCGTCTCAGATCTGAGATCAGCCTCAAACTGGGCGGTAATGGTGTACGCACGTTGGACTTGAGACGGTTTGACAATATTCCACGCCTTGGTGGGCTTGCGCCCACGCGACAGCGGCGGGTCCAAGATTATGTTTGTGACGGCAGCATTCAAGTTCGTAAGCTCCTTTGCGCCACTGCTAGCCTGTTTGTCGGTTATGCTCCACGCATGGATCTGTCCCTTGGGATGCCCAGACAGAAGCACCGTGCCATCGTACGTCAAGCCCAGACAAGACGCAGGCCCGGATTCTGAGGACGCAACACAGAAAGGCAATGTGACCTGCACGACAGTGGACGACTCCTCACTCTCGGTTCCCAACAGTGGCTTTGGGCCAAAGAACTCGACGGAGAAGATGGAGCCATTCTCTGTAGACACGAAAACACCTTTCGAGCAGGGGTCAAGTGCAACACACAGGGGCGAAGTAGGGAACAGTAAAGTGCGGAGGACTGCACCAGTCCGAAAATTCCAGACGACGCACGTCTTGTCCTTGCTTGCGGACACGCAAAGGCTGGTCTCTTCGCTGTCGCCACATGATGCCGCGATAGCGGTTATGGCACCCCTGTGATTGGAGAAGCTGATGATAGGCTCACGCTCCTCGTTGCTATCGAGCTCCAGCAGCTGGGCGAGGCTCCACACATGGATGTTGGAGTCATCGGACGCGGTCAGCAGGTGATACGGCGTAGCTACGACGCAGGACACGGCCTGGACGTGACAGGGAGGTAAAGACACCAATCTGCCTGTGCAAGTCTGCGAGTAACGTCAGCAAAGTGGACCTAAGCTGTTGTATAAAGACAAAATCTTGGAGAACAAACCTCCCACAGCATGATCCTGCCCTCGGCGGTCCCCAGAATGAGTACATCACCTGCGAGCGTCAAGCATCTTATCCTCTCGGGGAGCGCCACAAAAGCCTCCTGATTACCACGAAGACGTGAATAGACATGGACGTAAGCCTTTTCGTGCTGGGCCGCAAACACGTGTGTCTCGTTGGCGGCAAGACAGTTTGGTGGAGTTGAGCTCTTCTTAAATGCCGACTTTGCAGCAAACGTTGGCCATAGAGAGTGCGTATAAATCCCAACGTCCTTGGCAATGGCCGTGTTGCTGGACAGCGGCGGCCCACAGATGGACGAGAAGAACTCCTCGGCCAACATGTTTCCTCGCTCGCCTCCGGAGACACGACTAGATACCTGAAAAGCAGTAGTTGATGATAAAGTTGGTTAGGTGCAGGCGTGATGACGATTTTCCGACTTTGAGGCCAAGGGAAGCACTGAAATTTAATTTTGGCAGAAGCGCACGAGCCAGGTGGTACCCAGACTCAGGGTACAACCCTGACATCCCAACTTTGTGTCGCCGCCTTCAGTCGACTGCGAATGCACGGGTTCGTGACAGGGATTGATACACACGTGTACTGATATTTTCTATTCGTCCCGTGATGGAAGATTATGCTTCAAGTAAGGACATCATCGATTCCCGACCTTGCAGGTTTACCGTGCCATTGCTGCGGCTGCTGATGTCAACCAAACAAGGAGAGACGCTACATCAACTCAGCCTCAACTGCTCCTATTTCAATTGCTCGAAGGCGATGACTTATTTTCTTGAACAGCCATATATACGCTTCAAAAACTCTCTTGGGCATGTTTCAAACAACGAGCTTGGTCTAAGAGTCACCCATCGCCAAGCACTGGTGCCATCCCATGACTTTTTTACCCCTGAAGCCTGCGGGACGGCGCTAGCTAGCGCAAGCACACTGCAGGAAACAAATGTCGCACAATCTCGACGACCAGAGGCTGTCTACTTCAGCAGCGGGACCACTGAATCGACAGCATTGTCACCTCAAGCTATTTAGTGGATAATAGACAGGACTTCATCCGCGAAGGAGACTACACCATAGTCCTCGGCGCAGGAACCACATGCCTCTGGCCCAAGAAGGCGGAGACTTCTATGCACTAATATTAAGCATACCAAGAACCTAATTTAGATTGAGGTCTCGTCCCCATTGGCCAATGCCGGAGCCCCTGACAAGTACCCAGCTTCCACTTTGGGCACCACACCGAGTAATTTACTCCGTGGCGATCGCCCGCGCGCGGGGTGGAGGGTAGCATTTGGGGCCAATCTTTGTTTTAGCTTCTTGGTTCCTGGAAATAGAGCAAGAGAAGGGGGAGGAATCAGCGGGGAAATATGCAGAGGACGGGCAGTGCTGATGTATATAGCTGGCCAACAGGCAGCGCATTAGTGAGTAGGGTAAGTTGATGAGGTTTACCCTTCTCTTCCTCGCCTGTGCTGCCTGTGTGCCCTACTTGCCGTTCATTCGTTCACTCACTCTTTTGTTCGTAAACCATGCTCCGCAAAATGGACCGGAGGTTTTCATTCCTTTCTTCCCCGTCAGCAGTTGCCGTGTCACTATTGCTTGCGGGCTCGACGTTTGCAGTCGAGCTTGACACCACTGACACCGCCTCCATCAGTGCGGCTGCCTCAACAGTCGCGTCGGGCCTGTTCAAAAATTATTACAACAACGCATCTACTGCCGGGGATTTCAACCAGCCGCAGCCCTGGTACTGGTGGCTCTCGGGCTCGGGCTGGAACGGCCTGATGGACTATACCGTATATACCAAGGACACGCAATATCAAACGGCCCTCCTGACCGCAATATCCGATAATCTAGGCTCGAACTTCGACTTCGCCCCAGCAGAGCAGCAAGGCTGGGAGGCCAACGACGACCAGATGTACTGGGTGTACAATGCGCTCACTGCGATGGAGCACAATTTCACGGCCGTCGACGGTGCTCCATCGTGGGTGACCATCGCCGAGAACGCCTTCAACGCCTTCGCGCGGAGGTGGGAGGCTGACAGCCCGACATGCGGCGGAGGCCTGAAGTGGCAGTACACCAAGACCGCGAACGGCTACTTCTATAAGAACGCCGTGACCAACGGGGGATTCCTGCAAACCTCAGCCAGGCTGGCTCGGTATACGGGCAATGTGACCTACGCTGAATGGGCCGGGAAGATCTGGGACTGGTCTACCGCGGTCGGACTTGTCGGGCCACAGTTTAATGTCTATGATGGAGCGTCGGACGAGGGGACCGACAACTGCACCAGCATGTCCGCGGATCAGTGGAGCTATAATGTTGCCACATACATGATGGGTGCTGCCAACATGTACGCATACAACGGAGCTATGGGGTTTCCGGAACAGCAGGTTATCTGGGGATCACGGGTGGCTGGCCTGGTGGCCGCGGCAAACGCGACCTTCTTCTCCCCGCCGACAAATAACGCCACAGGTGTTATGTATGAGCAGAAATGTGAAGTCACGTCGGAGTGCGACCTGGACCAGACGAGCTTCAAGAGCAGCTTATCGCGGTGGATGTAAGCATATTCTTCCTCCCTTACGGATCCCCGTCTTTCATGTTTTGGATCGTTCCAGAATGCAACACCTTGAGATCCGTAGCAGGCGACTAACACATACTAGGGGGAAGACGGCGGTGCTGGTGCCCAGTGTCAAGGACAACGTCATGACGTTGCTCACTACCAGTGCCAGGGCTGCAGCTGCGAGCTGCACAGACGGGACCTCGACAATTTCCTGCGGTATGAAGTGGTGGAGCGCCGATGGATATGATGGGTACTCTGACTTCGGGTCGCAGCTTAGCGCGCTGGAGGTCATACAGAGCCTGCTGGTGACGAGCACCGCGGAGCCGACGACACTGATTCCGGCATAGTATGACGGAATTCCTGCTCGGAGGCACAGGCAGTTTTGTCCCAATGCAATGCCAACCATGTCGCCGAAGTTCCCTCGTATCATGTGTGAAAAGTCGAGGTCTCCCTGACATCCTTGACTGTGATGGGAGCAACGCGTTCTGGCGACTTTGAAGTAGGGGCGTAGACAGTCGATGCCTCCATCACATGAACATGGTCACCTGTAAAAGCAGAGACGAAGCTGTGAGGCTCGTCTGCTCAAGAGCCACCTGTGAGCGTGTAGCAAATGCGCACATCCATTCGCAGTTGCAAACAATGCAGGAGCGTACTGGTAGTGCGTTTCTCGAGATGTCATGGATCCGGAGCCAACTAGCACTTTGAAGCCGGCCGCAGTGGGCATTGCCTGATCTGAAGTTGACGAAGGTTGGCCCGATTTGTATTTGAGTCGCGGGCTTATCCGTCCGGTCTCACTGATGTTGCTGCCACCAGACGGTGTCAGCTGGAGACGAGATGGTTGCAGGGACGTCGACAAGTGACCGGGGAAGCCAGAACCCTCAACCCGGGGAGTCCACAAGAGGGGCGTGTCTGGACCCTCAGGCCGGCAGACATGAGCTCCGGAAGCAATGTCTCGGACGAGGCTGCATCTGCTCACGCGCGTCTCGTGGCAGGCGTGCAGGCTATTTTAGTCGCACATGGGGCGGGCGACCACGGTGTCTATGTGGCGCGACGCGGATAGAATGCATGGGACTCAATCAGCCACATTCGGGCAAGTCATGAATCGCCGCGCGCCATGCGTAGCTTGACTTTGGCATGGCATGACCAAATCGAGAACACAGCCTTATCAACCGTCAGCCGATTGACCGCAAGTGAATTAGTGTGAGGCACGGGATACTTCTGCACGCTACGTTCAGATGTGGGTATGCAGGCTGGAAAGCTTGGCAGTGCAGGGCCCGCAAATGACGGGATGAAATGTCTTCGATTGCACTCTCGAACGAGCAGGCGTGCAGGTCGGGTCTGCTTGTCTGCCCCTCACTAGGGCTCGATTCGGGGACGCTACGCCGCCCCGACCGATGCTTATTAAAGGCCTGGATGGAGAAAGGGAGCTTTGGGTCAGGATGGGGGAGAGCGTTGGTGGTTTCAGGTTGTCTCCCGTAGACGATCTTGGAAGCGGGCAGTAAGGACACTTGTTCGCGTGGTGACCTGATTCCTGCCCTCCCGACGAACCGAGGAGCGCGGATTCCATTTTTGGAGAAGGTGTGGCTTGCAGATGAAACAAGGGGACCCTCAATTTAAGCTTCGCCTGGCACCATTCTGCTCAGGTCAGTGGCTCATTGGTTTGGCATCCACAGGCCTCCTTCCGCATGTCACCTTCCATTGCCTACACAGTACCTGGTTGACGGATTCCCTGTTTATTAACTTTTTGAGGCTCTGGCGATCATCAGCCTCTGGCAAACCTGGCTGCTGTAGTGAAGTGCAGACTGACGAGGGAATCCCCCGAGGCCCCTTTGAACGGTCAGTTAGTGGTGATCAATGCATGCGGGCAGACACACATTGTTGACACCCCTGCCGCCAGCCAACGGATCGACCTCGTGGGTCCTCGTGCTGATGAGGTACATTAATATGGGAAGATTGGGATGGGACTCGTGCACTGATGCGCAATCTGGCTGCCCATTGGGTCGCCCATCTGCAGATCTCGCTCCTGCGAACATCTCCCAAGGCCAAACAAACTCGTCACACAGCATGTTTGCCCTGTACGGAAAGGAAATTGAATTTGTTATGGCAGGGAGGGTTAGAACGTATGAAAGGCCCTCGTCGTATTGGCTTCGCCATTATAACGTTGGGTATTGTGTTTTGCTCCGAGCCATTGATCAAGACATCCGAAGTGCTCAAAACCCCCCCCCCCCCAATCGATGGCCTCATCGAGGCCGTTCGGGTCACACGGGTCAAGATAGGCAGAGCACAAAAGGCCTCGTAAGCTCCCCCCTCGTAAAAAAGCAGCAGCGCCTCGCATACCTAGCGTTTGGTTTCCCAAGCACCTGCTCAACTGGGCATCGTCTCTGATCTTCCCTGATCTGCGCCATCATCGTCTTGGCCAAGCAGAGCAAGCCAGCTGCATGTTCCAAACTTGGAACCCCGAGACGCCCTCTGTGCTGCGGTAGATACTCCGTACCCTCCAAGCTTTTTCTCCTCCGCGGGCCTCCACGTCACTGGTTCAGTCCAGCCCAGTCCAGCCCAGCCCTGCACGCCTCCACGCTGGCCACTGTTTTTTAATCAACCCGCAGCTGCATCAGCAACCCGCATCGACACTACACACGAATTCAGTCAATCAGGCAATCTATCTATCCATGCCCCTGCACCACGTTCGGGGGGTGGTCCCGAATTGAAAAAAGGCCAAGCCCGCCTAGCTCCAAGCTCATCATCCCGCACCGCGCTTTTCTTGGCTCTTTTCTTCCTATGCCTGTGAAGACGACAGCCCGCTAATCAATTGGCGAGATCCCAACTTTTTTCTTCTTGTTCCCTTGCCTGCCATCTCAGTCGGCCCGCCAGTCTACACATTTCGTACCCTCTCGCCTCCTATCTGGTGCCGTACTTCCCCCCAAAAGCGTCTGTCATCTGGCAAGCAGTGGAAGTTCGATCCGCTCTCCTGCATTACATCCTTATTGGCATTTGGCACTACTTTGCCTGCAACCCAAGTGGCGATATCCAGCTATCGCTCCCTTAGCCGGGCTCTTGCCCGCCCTTCCACGGCGGTGCACTCATTTCAATCCCACCGCAGTCCTGGCGTCTCCCGAAACCTCACCTTCGCATTTCGATAGCGCAAATCGCGGGCTGCAACTCTTCCTATCCGACCCCCTTTCTGAGCCAGCGCGACCGTCTACTCCCACCGCCTCCACCAGTTCGCCGGCCGAGACCCGTTGGCTCCATGTTCAATGTTCGTCGAAAGCCGATGTTGATCCCCGTCTCGGCGCGAGCGAAAAGCCCCAGGCGACAGCCCAACATGCTCACCGTCAAGCGCGCCCTGATCGCCGCCGCCTTCTTCATCACCATATTCTACATCGTCACCCGGTCACATGGGCCCGAAGCCCCGCCACCCGTGCCTATACGGCCAGAAGATGTCGTGCCGAAAACAGACAATGCACACCTCGAGCCCTCGAAACAATCCTCCTCGTCGACAGATAAACCACATGCGGCCGAGAAGCCACTAAACAATGGTGGTTCCAGTGGTGGCAGTGGGGGTGGCAGCGATGTAACGGGGCAAAAGACAATGCAGGACCTGTCCAAGATGTCCACCTACGACAAGCTTGCATACCAATTTCCCTACGATGTCGAGACAAAATTCCCCGCGTACATCTGGCAGACATGGAAGTACACCCCGGCGAGCGGAAAGTTCAAGTTCAGGGAAGAGGAGGCCACGTGGACGGAGCACCATCCAGGGTTCATCCACGAGGTTATAACGGACGACGTCGCCGAGAACCTGGTCAAGCTTTTCTACGCGTCCGTGCCAGAGGTCATCGAGGCCTACACCGCAATGCCCCTGCCGGTGCTGAAAGCCGACTTCTTCAGGTATTTGATTCTGTTGGCACGTGGCGGTGTCTACAGCGACATCGACACCTCCGCGCTCAAGTCCGCGGTGGAGTGGGTGCCCGATTCCGTCCCTCGAGAGACAATCGGCTTAGTGATTGGCATTGAGGCCGACCCAGACAGGCCCGACTGGCATGATTGGTACAGCCGGAGGATCCAGTTTTGCCAGTGGACGATCCAGTCGAAGCCGGGCCACCCAGTCCTGCGCGATATCGTCGCACGGGTTGCCGCCGAGACGCTCAAGAGGAAGAGGTCAGGACTACTTGCCGCGATGGACACCAAGAACGTGATAGAGTTCACGGGACCTGCCGTCTGGACCGACACGATCTTTGAGTACTTCAACGACCCGCGATATTTCGACATGAGCACGAGCAAGGGGGCAATCGACTACAGGAACTTCACGGGTATGGAGGTTGCCAAGAAGGTCGGCGATGTCATAGTTCTTCCCATCACGAGCTTCTCGCCTGGCGTGCAGCAGATGGGCGCGAAGGAGCCTGACGACCCGATGGCCTTCGTGCATCACGACTTTGAGGGTGAGTGTCCCACTATCAGACTGGAAGGCGTTGGGAACCCATTTGGACTAGAGACTGACCTCCCTTAACAGGCACGTGGAAGCCCGAGAGCGAGAGGCACATCGGCCCTGAAACTTGAGGGGAAATACCATGCCCCTCGCCACCTTCTTGTGTACAAAGTTTTTTGTTTTAAATTTATTTCCCCTCTTGCGAACGTGCCCACACGAATGCATGCGATTGGAGTCAGGGTCTCTTTGCGTTGGTCTGTTTGTCGAGGTTTCACGACGGTCCTGAGGAAGAAGAGAAAAAGCGGAGACAGGCACTTGTCCACGATATGCATACCAGTATTGATCGGCTGGGGGACGATAACGACCTTTAGAGAATAATAGACAGCAAGGCTTGGCAAAATTCTACGGCAACGGCTTGTTGCATGAGGACGCATGTGGCCTACGTCCAGCAGACGAACATTCCTTGTACTACCAGGGCCTTGCGAGATGTGAGCGAGGTAAAGAGCGGGCGCAATGTCTCGAGACTGGTCTTGCTCTACGGTGTCACTTGTCGGCACACGTCACCACCACCATCAGAGGCGGTGCACAGAGTGGAGGTTGTACGGCCTCTTGGACGGGTACAAGTGCATCCAGGCAGCTTGCGTGTCGTGGGAAACCTTGGATTGCATACCCAGGATTAATGGCGGCAGCAATTGGTGGTCAATTCAGCTTTGGACACGGGAGAGCCCTCGCCCCTGGGTCCACTGGTCCACTGAAATCCAGGTGGAATCGGCACCGAGCTTGGTACCTACCTAGGTAGGTATCTACCTACCTAGGTAGCTTGCCTGGGTATTGTACATCCGCTGTGGACTAATGCAACTTCCCCAAGCACCAACCCCGCATTTTGGGAATCGAGCTGGGGGCACCCGCTCCGACTTGGGGCTGACTTCCGGGGAGCGGACCGTCTCCATCGTATGTAATAAGCACGGAAACGCCCTCGCTGTCTCGTCAAATACCTTGTGAGCCTGTCCCTTGGCGTGTGTTGTAGAACCCTTTTTCACATGAGCCGCGATGCGCAACCCATCATAACCCTTCGCTTTCTGACGCCATGCTTCCAGCACTCACCTCGCGATGGGCTTCGCTGGGCCTCAGAGTTGCAAGGGCCCGCTCGCGGGAACAGTGGAAGACGGTGTCCCGAGGATCCGGGCCGACCGCTACCCCTCTGGCTGTTGTCGGGACTCAATTGAGGTCCTCCTCCAACGGCCTGACTTATAGCATCTCACAAGGGCCGGAGCAGCCCCCGCTATTGCCTCATACCATCCCCGAACACTTCGCAAAGGTCGTGTCAGACAACGGTGACAGGCCGGCGGTCATCTGCCGGGACCCGACAACATCGGCCGTCACTGGCCAGGAGACGGCCCTCAGCTATGCCGCCCTCGACGCCGTGTCCAATACCCTGGCCAGTTCCCTGAGGTCAGCCGGCGTTGGGAAGGGTGACAGGGTCGCCGTCAAGCTTGGTAACACGGCCGAGCATGCAGCCCTGACTTATGCCATCTTCAAGCTGGGTGCTGTCCTGGTGCCGCTGAACCCGACCTTCAACGCCAGTCAGGTCGCCGCCGCCTTGTCGCACCTGGGCGTCGAGGTATTCGTTACCGCCGCCGTCACGGACCGTGCCTATAAGCCCTGCCAGGGGCGGAGTAACCTGGAACTCCTTAGAAGCCTCATCCCGGACCTTGAATCGGGCCGCGTCGAGAGCCCGCTCGTGCCCACGCTGAGAAAGGTCGTGATGGTGGACAACACGTCGTCCCATCCCGCCGTGGACTTCTGCCTGGCCAACTACCGGTCCCTGACTCCGTACACGGAGCTCGCCCCACCGCTGTCTTCGTCGTCGCTGAGCAGCACGCGTCCCGTTGTGCCAGATTCCCCACTTGATGCCCAGGACTCTATCAATATTCAGTTCACGTCTGGGACGACTTCGCAACCCAAGGCCGCCATGCTCACCCATGCGGGCATCCTTAACAACGGCTACCTGATAGCCCGGCGTATGGGGCTGACACCTTCCGACCTCATCGTTTGCCCGCCACCACTGTTCCACTGCTTTGGGTGCGTCCTAGGCTACATGGCTACCGCTACTAGTGGCGCGGCAATCCTCTTCCCATCGCCGGCATTCGACCCCATGGCGAGCCTGAAGATGGCAGCCGATCACCGTGCCACCGGTCTGTACGGCGTGGCGACCATGTTCGTGTCGATGCTCGAGCAGCTCGACAAGAAGACCGGACTATCGCCCGACGAGGCCGCGCGCCTGCCCACGCACTTGCGCAAGGGCATAGCGGCCGGATCGTCGGTGCCCGAGTCGCTCATGCGCAAGCTCTATGATAGGCTAGGCTTGAGTGAGCTCGTCATCTGCTACGGCATGACCGAGACCAGCCCAGTCTCCTGTATGACGGCGCCGAGCGACCCCTTGGACAAGCGCACGGCGACCATCGGCAAGGTGATGCCACATACGCGCGTCAAGATTGTTGACCCAGGGGACAGGAGCAGAGTCGTGCCAATCGGCGAGCGGGGTGAGCTGGCCACGAGCGGGTATCTCGTCATGCAAGGCTACTGGGGCGACGAGGAGAAGACGAAAGAGGTCCGTATACTAGAACCCGACGTCGACACCGGCAGGGTGCACAGTCCAGATGCCACAGGGGAGCCTGCGGTCAGGCAGAACGGCAACGGGGGTACCGGATCAGGCCGCTGGTGGATGTACAGCGGCGATGAGGCGAGCATGACAGCGGACGGTTACTTATCTATCACGGGGCGCATCAAAGACCTGATCATCCGAGGCGGCGAGAATATCCACCCGCTAGAGATCGAGAACGCGCTATTCCAGCATCCACTGGTGGCCGAGGCTTCAGTGGTAGGCGTGCCGGACGCCAAGCACGGCGAGGCCGTCTGCGCCTTCGTCGTGCCGCGTGCCGGCGTCGCCACAGAGGACGACCCGACTTTCGGCGAGGATGGCTTCGCCCGGTCCGAGAGCCAGGGCTTGCCGCTGCTGCGCAAAGACGACGTCCGCGCGTGGGTGCGTGGCAGGCTATCGAGCCACCTTGTCCCCAAGTACGTCTTTTGGACGGACGACTACCCTAAGACAGCCAGCGGAAAGATCCAAAAGTATAAACTGCAGGATGCAGCGAGGGATCTGATACACATTTATACAGGGCCAGGGAGTGTGGATGAGAAGTACGAGGCTGTCCTGGAAAAGCAGATCGGAGGTCACGGGAGTGGGCGGCCATCTTGGGAGAGGTAGGGAGGTAGCTTGCTATGCCCATCAGATGTAGAAACGTTATGCTTGTTTCAGGCGTGGTGTTGGGGAGGCATATCTGCTCTACTTATCCGAGAGCGCGTGTGGTTTTGAATACTACTGTATTGGAAGCTTAATCAAATGCCGTTCAATCATTTGAGCCATGCTTGATATACCAAGACAACCCTGCGATTTGGCTTGATTGGATATGTGCTTCCTACATGGCTTCATTTCGCAAAATGGCAGCTAGTCCCCTCGGTCTAATCTAGAGCCAACCCTTCATGCGAGCTCGCACGGCAAGCTGTCATTCCTCAATCCCTTGCACGCCGTCCCATACTCACCTCGGCCCCCTTTCGTCCCCCATTATTGCGCAGGCCAGTTGTTCGTAAACTCCAGTGCGACGGAATAGATCCCTTTGTCGGCATAGGCGAAGGCAGTGTTCTTGCTTAGGCCGAGAAGGCCGTGCTTGGATGCCGTGTACATGTTGACGACGAGGCCGCCTTCCTGCTTCTTGAACTGGGCCACGGCCGCGCGCGTCGCGTAAAAGGTTCCCCCTGGTAGGTAGTTCCTTGGCAATAAAGTGGAGCTGAGATGAAAGCTTCAGAGAGTATTGGCCTACAATCAGTCCACAGGAGAACGTGCAGAAGGAGTCATGTTGCCTAGTACCGGTACCATGAAAGCTAACAACCTAATTTAGAAGGGCCACCAGACAAACCGTTGAAGGCACCTTTATCTATTATCGCGAGATACCGCATATGCCAGTCTACAATATCGACTGATCATGAGAATGAATCCTCATCTGGACCTATCCAACCGTCAAGTCATCAATTTTGTCAAAGACCAGGGCAAGTAGCTTGCCGCCTAAGGGGTCCCGGACTGGTGGGATCCCCATAACAGACAAGGGGGCGCACCGTCCCGTCCCGCCTTTCCCGGATGGATCACCCAGCCACGTGTGGGTAGAATAAGGACGAGCCAGAGAAAAAGAAGTTACGTACTACAAGCTAAGAAGCATATAAAATTAGGGGCCAGGCCTAGCCCCGGGACCGTATTGACGGCCTACGTACCGGTGGTGATGTGGGAGCTGCTGGGAGAGAAACACTACAACCCAGAGAGTGCTGCTAAATTTGTCGCTACAGACTGATTGAAGCTCAATTGAAGAACATACCGCAAGATCCAAAGTAATGTCATTTGAAATCTTTCAGCCTCAATGTGTACATGTGTATGAGAATGACCTATTGGGGGGTTTTAGTGATGTTCTAATTAGTTCATGCTTGAGATCTGCAGGTTCCTTTCAAATCCCACATCTTAATTAGTGCATTGAACGAGACGAGGACACAATTGAAATGAAGGAAATTTCCTTTCTTTGTGCCTTTGACCTTAAGAAAGTACTACTGAAAATTTCACATCGCAAGAAGCGAGGTTCATGTTGATACACACTAATCTCGAACCACAGGGCCATTTAGAACCCTTTGCCAGTTTCAAATTCAATGAGCTGGCCTGGACGTAGTGCCCTGGTTCGATGAATATGTTGTCCTCCGTTTTCAGCGTGTCCATCCATTTTGGAATCAATGGAGGCAGCGGACTTGGACAATTAGCAGCCAGTGTGAGTATTACGTAATACCGCCGTTGGGGTAGAATGACGGCATTGCCTTGCTAAAACATTTTGAATTTCTTCGACGGGTCTGGTCAACACGGGGCCCATGTTCAAGCAACCATGTCGGGCCTCCTGTCTCGCGCGACATCAGATTCGTGCTTCCACCTCGCCGCGACCGCATTAATATCGGGAGGCATTGTTGCCGCGGGTCTCCTGAGCTACCAGCGCCTTTCGCACGAGCAGAGAGTGTCCCGGCTCAAAGACTCGATCCCCAACCCGAGCGATGACCAACCGTTGCAGAAAGTCAGTAGACATCCCACCGCCCACGTCAATCTGGAATTCTAGCGCCCCCCTGAGCAGCAGGATCTTGACTATGGTGATGTGCTGATCACTAACAGCAACCCTTGCCCTAATAGCTCACGAGCCTCGGAACGATACCTGCACCCGACAAGGAAGACATCAGGACGGAGGAACTCGCGCGCCGGGCCCAGGCCGGCGACTTCGACGATGAGCTGATCCTCGAGCAGCTGGCGCGGAACCGCGTGTTCCTGACGCCCGAAGGACTTGATAAGCTGCGCAACTCCTTCGTGGTCGTTGTGGGCTGCGGCGGCGTCGGCAGCCACGCGACAGCGTCATTCGCCCGGTCCGGAGTCTCGAGGCTGCGGCTGGTCGACTTCGACCAGGTCACACTGAGTAGCCTGAATCGACACGCGGTTGCAACACTGGCAGATGTGGGGTTGCCCAAGGTACAATGCTTGCAGAGGCGGCTGAGGGCGATCGCGCCGTGGGTCAAGTTCGACCTGCGCCTGGAGAAGTTCGACGGAGACAGCGCCGAAAGGCTGCTGGCGCCGTGGACCGAGGGCGGGCAGAAGCCGGATTTTGTGGTCGATGCAATCGACAACATCGACACGAAGGTCGCCCTGCTCAAGTACTGCCATGACCATAAGATCGAGGTGATCTCTGCAATGGGCGCTGGGTGCAAGAGCGACCCGACGAGAATCATCATCGGGGATATCAGCACAAGTACGGATGACGGGCTTTCCAGGGCAACGAGGCGGCGCCTGAAGCTGCAGGGCGTCACGCATGGCATTGCGGCGGTGTACTCGACGGAGCGGACTTCAGAGGGCAAGGCACAGCTGCTGCCCCTGTCCGACGAAGAATTCCAGAAGGGCACGGTCGGCGACTTGGGACCGCTCCCTGACTTCCGCGTGCGGATACTGCCTGTTCTCGGGACCATGCCGGCTATCTTTGGGCTTACTGTTGCGAATCATGTCATCCTCAAGATTACGGGTACGCATTGGACTCTTTCCCCCATCAATTTCCTGCACCGAATTTTGCTGACAAGAGCATCAAGGTTATCCTTGTGATTATGTCGAGTCCAAGGGATCAGGCAAGACATATGATTCTCTATTCTCTGCCGTGCAAGCCAACGAGCAAAGACTAGTAAGGTCAGAGCCTGGAGCGCCATCTGATATTGCCCTAGGCCTGAGGATACCCCTGACCCACAGCGAGGTGGCCTTCCTTGTGGAGGAGATGTACAGGGGCAGGAGCGTGATCAGTGGTCTACCAACGGGACTCTTCCTCATTAGGTGGAGGAAACCACAGAAAAGCATCCTGAAGACACTAGGTGACGGGGAAGACCAGCAGAAGTGGACAACCCTGAAGATGAGTGAACTGGTGTGCATGACCAAAAAGGAGTTCAAGACCCATGAGGAGCAGGTACTCAAGGGAAGCAAATCTCCAGAGGATCTGTACGATGCCGAAACAGTGAAGAGGGTCGAGGCCAAGATAGCAGAGGTCGTCGAGTACGAGAGGTACAGGTGGCACTAGCAGCTGCAGACTTGCAAAAAAACAGAAAATACCCTCTCACAGTGGCTTGAACCGCCTGCAGAAGTGGGCATGGAGACATTCGAATCCGCTTTACTGTTTCTCACACCTTGATGCAGTTCTTTCACTTGGGGCCCGCTAAAGATGATTCTATTCTCTTGGTGGATCACTCTCACAGGTGCCAGTAGAACTGAGGCCCAGCAGTGCTTGTGTATTGTTCTTCTATTGGATCAGCTAATCGTGTCCAGTTGTCAACAATGTGAATATATCCCTTCCATGACGTACCTTTCAGAGTGACTTTGCATCGGATCAAAACAACTTTCCAAGGCGTAGTGTCCATGTACCGGGTACCTGCAGGCGCGTCCTGCTCACAACCGCACACCAACATCATCACACCTGCCTCCCAACCCACTAACTCCTTGGAATCTTTTCCAAGAAACCCTCCCGAAACAACAACACGTTATCGGCATCAGCACGACAAAAGAGCGAACTTCTCCATTTCCAAGCAATCTTCGAATTGGATCCATGATGGGTTCTTCAGCTCCTGCTGATGGCGACCCCGTCGTGCTGGACAAGGAAAGCGCGACTGGTCAATTTGTGCGAGTGGCCGTTTGTCTCTCGTCGATCACCCTCAATCCATTGAAAATTCAAAATATTCGGCAGAACCCCTCAATTCAATTGACAGGTAGGTTGGTCATCGGCTACGCTCAAGGCCTTCGAAATTGACAGTCCTGTTCCCTGCCCTCCTACGTTCTGAGAATCTTGTGGCCACTTCCCAAGCGCCAGTGGCTCATAACTGATCCCATATTTTGCACTGTGACAGTTAGCTGACCATGATTCACTACAGGAACAAACAAGCCCGGCATGACGGCAGAGCTCGTGGCCATCGTCAACTGGCTTGCTGAGCAAACTGGCGCGGAGGTCGTAGGCAATGTCATCGAGAGTAGAACCCTCGAGTTCCGGCCCAAATTCCGTCCATCGGCAAAACAGATAGCCCGCAGGGAGATCAGAATCGACCCGGGCTCGATGCTTGCCAGCTCCTTGCTACACTTCCAGACCATTCTGCCATTCCTGCTTTACATCGGAAGCGAAGACCCCGACAATGGCAAGCCAATAGAGCTGAGACTCAAGGGTACGACATACTCACCCGGCACTCCAAGCTTTGAGTACATCGACCAAGTCTTTCTCCCGGCCCTCCGGTGTTACTTTGGTGTCGACATCATCTGCCAGCTAGTCAAACGTGGCTGGGACAGGATGACACGCAAGTGCCTCCAGGAAGGAACGGTACGCTTCAAGATCCGACCGCGCAGGATCGGCACGACCCTTTCACTTCGACCGAATGCGAAGCTATGTGACGACGAAGATGTGGCGGGCTCTGTCGACAATGTGTTGACCAGTGTCGACGTGACCATCGTCACTCCTCTGGTGCTGCATGAACCACTGCAAACGCACCTCCAGGGTGACATTGAAGCCCGATTCGGGAACATCGATGTCGATTTCAAGTTGGAGGAGAGCGGGCATGACGACCGGGTCTACGTGCTGCTTGTGGGCAAGTCTGAGCGTAAGCGGCTGTCCCATTAAAAATGCGGTGTGATTGCTAACTGTACAATTGATAGATTGCCGTTGGGGTCGGGACTACCTGATGACCCGTCCTTTGAAGGAGTATACCACTCTTGCGCTGACCAAGGAAATTTCGAGTCAGGTTTGCAAGGACTTGGAAGATGAAGGTGAGCAACAAGGTCGAATCGCATGGTTTCCACTATCTGAGAGCCAACGACCCACATTCATGTCACCCATACACCAACCCCTGAGACCAGTACTGACCCGTGGAACAAACAGTGAACAGTGAACGTGCGGTTGACACGCACCTGGAAGACCAGCTGGTCGTTTACCAATGTCTGGCCGAGGGTCGAACATGCTTCGACTCACTGGCTGCCGGGGATGCAACCAACTCCGACTCGTCCACAACCCAACTCTCCAAGGCGGCTGCTGTAGCCCTCCTTCCGAGCGCCAAGTACGATGGCAAGACCTGTATTGGAGCAGCTGTCAAGGCCGGTCAGCTCTAGTACTGAGTGCGGTAGTTCTCACTATGAAGACAGTGATACGTTGACTATCAACACAACACCAGTTGACACTGCCGACTTGATATCCGACTTTGAGACTCAGCGATTGTGTTTTCCGAGCGCCGAAGAATGGTTGCTCTTTCGTGGCACTCCAGCGCTTGGTCCTGTATCTATTTGATGTTGAAAGTTTCCACGTAGGCACCCCAGCGCTTGCTGATCCTCTGGGCGGCCAGTCCGCTGACTTGGTGGACGTGTGGGAAGGTGCAGACAAAGACAAAACTCAGAGAACAGTCACACTCAGCGTGACCTTAGGGCCTCGAAAGAAATAAAGTGAATTACTACATGTCACTTCTTACTTCAAATCCATGGTTTTCTCCATTGCTGCAGGGAGCCTTTCTGCTCTGGTACATAGATGCATACAATTACCAGCGCGGTGATGGCCAGCAATGGAAGGGCCACAGTGAGCATGATCTGCCAGATTTCCATTTCGTGTAGGCCAAGCTTTCTTGGGGGAGTCTTTTGCTTCCGTTCTTAGAAAGTTTCTTACGGAGCGGGCCATCATATTGGCGATCTGTTGATCAAGATATCTATGGGTCTCGCTTTTGAAAGTGTGGCGTTCCAGAGGGTGAGTGAGAGACAATGCCTAATTACCTCTGCTGCTTGCTCATCCTGATTCAGAGAATTTGATTGACTGGCATGTGGCCGGACACTGGTTGGGTAATTGGAATAAGATCAGTGCTGATTCTTGTGATTGCCCAGCTGTGAATGCGAGTTGGGTCATCTTGAGATTAGATGTCAACCTGATGAGCCCAATGAGTTGTGAATTCTTCTTGGCTTTTGACTGGGTGCTATTCGAATGGCATGCTAGGGAGGAGCAGCTGTGGAGCCCGCAGGGACTCCGAGGGTTAGTCAACTGAAACCCTGACAGCCTATGCAATATTTTGTCTAACCAACTGGCTTTCCTGTCAAAAATTCGCAATTCGTCGTCATCAATCACAAATAATGCTTCCCAAGAAGCCATTCACGATCTGGTGGGATTTCATTTCGCCATCAAAGTCCCGATGTAGCCCCATCGGAGCACCCACAGCAGACCAAGGCCAAAGTCCAATCGGGGACGCTGCATCTCGACAAGCCGAGCAGCAAATCCAGTTTTTGAAAGCCTAGAACACAGATGCCAAAGGTGAGCCCGGAGACAGGTTGCAAGCTGAGAGGCTTCAATCCTGCTAAGCTCCTCGGCCCCTCCGTCGAGGTGGACGTGCAGACCGGTTTTTTTTGCTCCCCGGGTGGATGCGAGCGACGGACGGGCCAGAAGGTGAGCAACGTCCCAAAGGATAGGGACAGGAGGAAGAAGAAAAGTGGGACCAGGTAAACAAAACAAGGTAAAGGCACATATACACACCGCACCGAAGGCCCCCCCACCCGGGGGGAGGAGGAACCGGGAGGGGGGAATGGGGGCCCCGACTTCCAACTCGGGGGACCGAATGCTTCTCTGCAATTTCAGAGCGAGACCGATGGCCCCCTTTGTGGGCGAGATCAGCCGAGATTCGCACCAAAAAGGGGGCGGGCTTGTGATGAGGACCGGCGCCCTCGATGGCAACGCCGCATCGGCCGGATGCCAGCCAGTGCGCCCGTCCGCCAGCCAACAGGCCCGCCCAGTCCAACAGGTGAGGCCGCTGCTCGCCACCCTTGCGCGGAACTGGTCAACCCCCCTCCCCCACCCCACCACCACCAAAGATCGGGAGCCGGAGCACACCCCTGAGATTGGCGAAGCCCAGGCGCTGCTCATGATTTCCGGCCCACGAAGCTTGGCCTCGAGGCGCGAGGTTCGATGGCGGTCGATTCCCATTCGAGACGGGGCTCGACCGACATGGGACGAGCACTCCTGGGGCGGCAGCACTGTGGCTCTCTTCGGCGGTTGCTGGCGCTTATTCTTTAGGGCTGGGTGAGGTTCGAGGTGCATCCACAAAGGGAGCGGTGGCTAGGGTCGGATGTACATTGAGGGGTTGGATTGCTATTCTATCGGGATCAATGAGGCGCACGGGAAACGCTGCTTCTGTCCTCTTCTTTGCTTTGGTGTGGTGTTGGGAGGATTAAAGAGGCCGGCAACTGGGTCCAAATAGGGCTGACTGATTGGTCGTCTTGAAAACCAATTAATACGTGTTAGTTGGTTGGCTGGGGGCGCGAGGACAAACCATGTCTGAAGCTGCCCCCGTCCGCTGCGCCTCGTGGCCGCCACACCGTTCGTCCGATGTTGCCCAGGACATGGGGGCCGTCCATTGCAGATTTGTGGTAGTGCCAGTACCATAGACCCCAATTCTTACTTATTCACCTTGATTTGAAACCTTGTGTTTTGTTTTGGGTCGTTTCACGGGCATAAAACAATCGATTATGTGAGTTGGGGGCCTTCGGCGTGGCCTAGGTTCAAGGTCTGGTGGTCCACCATCGGCCGTCCAATCTGGTCCGCTCAAGAAGCGAACCAAGCATAACTTGGACTTGTTGGCCGACCTCTTGTGGCCTCCCACTCTGATCATAATTTGTTGTCGCCGCCAGGAGAATTGTTTCCTTTGCAACCGCCCTCATAGGACGGCCACCACAAGAGCTGATCGCTGGCAAAAGTGGACCGCTGGGCGGCCTGCACATTGTGTAGGGCTCCCAAGACATCCAGAACTCAGCAAACCCCCCCCCCCCGGCCCCAAAAAAAAGGCGCGCGTCTATCTCCTTGGCAGCCGGCCTATAGGCGAAGCCACAACGTTTGAGGCAGGACCGCCCACAGGTGGGTTTCTTGCACACAAGTAGTTGTGCTCCGGGCCAGCTGGGCTGGGTGCGCAGTAGCCACTGTGCCCGTACGAGGCCTGAGGACCCTCGTATCGAATATTTATTGTGGACGGGGGCAAGTCTCCCCCACTTTTACATATTAAAGTGTAATTTTAGTAGCGCCATTGAAACAATCGATATCCACGGGTCTTTACCCCTGTGTCCGTGTGTCCAAGTGTCCCACGGCCGCACCTCAAGAGGACCTGGCCATTCATATAAAGACTCAGGGCTTGTCCTTCTCACCACACACTCTCTCTACAGGATACACTCGACCACTCGCAGCTCCACCCCCGACGCATATCACTCTTTACATGCCCCAGGTGGTACACTGCCCATCCAGTCATTCCCGCTCTTTAGCCGTCGTCATTCGTTGAAGCTTGTTAGCATCAAACATCAGAAATCACACACCTACACACGGTACAAACACAAACCAATCCTCTTCAAGATGAAGTACTCTCTCTCTACCTGCCTTGCAGTCCTCGGTATGGCATCGGCCCACTCCTGGGTTGAGTGCACCGACCACGACAACAAAGATCTCCTGCAGAAGATGATCGCAGGCTCCCAAAAGACACCCGCAGAGATGGTCGACCCAGTGTAAGTGCTGAATCAACCCAGCTCCTCCCCTCACTGAGGGTGCCCTACCCAGGGCAGGTGTGAAGAACCCTGAAGCTGATCATGATCCCTCAATAGCTTCTTCCCTGAGAAGTGCCGCGGCTGGCCCCGCGCCAAGGCCAACCCGGGCGACTGGATCGACGAGTCCACCAACTACTCATGGAACATCGCCGCCAAGACCTTCGAGGGCGACCGCTCCGCCTGCAACCCGTCGCAGCGCAGCCCAGGCCAGGAGGCCAGCGCGCCGATGGCGACGGTCAGCCCCGGCGGCACCATCAAGCTGAGGTACGGCGGCAACGGCCACACTCGCGGCGCGACCGCCGGTAAGAACAACGACCCGGGCAAGGTCAGCGTGTACTGGGCCGGCGCCAAGGAGACCGAGATCGAGACCATCGACGAGTTCACCGACGCCAACCGCATCGCCCAGGCCGGCTTCTCAGATGACTCCTTCTCTTACCCGGCCGACACCGGCATCATCAGCCCCGCACAGGGCCTCGTCGACAAGGGCAACTGGATGGAGGTCACCATGCCCACCAACATGGAGGCCGGCAGGCACATGCTGGTCTGGGTCTGGAGCTACGACGACGCCCCCCAATGGAGCACATGCTTCGATGTGCAGATCCAGGCATAAGCAAGGGGCGGAGGTGTGGCCCCAGGGAGGAAGGGTCAATGAGCGATGCGAGAATGAGGTGTGGGTCTTTTGCTGGAGTCGGAGTTCTTCGAAAAACCCGGGACGGCCATAGAGGACATTTTGCGCTTTCTTTGCTTCTGAGATTTCTGTGCCATTTACTTTGCTTCTGGCTTCCTTGCTGTTCGCTTTCCCGAAGCGTAGCGGGAGGTGGTTGGTCTTTTCACTGCGTGCCCACTGAGGCGCACACTTTGGGTTCAGGGAATCGGGCACGTCCTGCTCGGGTGGTGTTTCGTGGGTAACTTGTTCGCATAGCTGAATTATTCCAACGATTTGAACATACACGTCCGCCAACATACAAAACTCATTCTGGCTCATAAATCCTGCCCATATGGCTCGTATATGTATTGTGCTTCTTCATGCTGTGAGCGATGCTATCACAACAGCTTCATCACTTACCTTGGTCAACAAGCTCGCCAGTTTGCTGCTATGTGGAATCTCTATTCTCCATAATCGTTTGGATGATACCTGGCCAGGCCAAGGCGTGTGTCCGGATTCCTGGCCGAATTCAGTACATGGGCGATGTCACGGGGTACCTATGGCAGGTCAGCTTAGCGACTGACAAATTCGCACAGATGCAGGGTCGTGCGGCTCGAGAAAAGCACTAATAAAGAACACGTTTGCTCTCTCTAAAAATGATCAGCTTCGCAATTCTTAGCTACAAACCCTGACCTCTTTGCGTGTACATACTCCAATGTCGTGCGACGTACCACCTCAATCGTCGTCCCTTTGGAATCCTTGTCGGCCACGCCCGATCCTGTCTGCTAGAGTCCCATTTCCTGCGGCGTTGTGGAGTTTGTGTGCAAATTCCCGCCCGCCGTATTTGGATGTATTAGCTCGGGCTCGGTCATCCGCCTCACGCTCAGCCTGTTCCTTTTCCGCCAGAGCGGCGAGACGGGCCTCCCTGGCCCTGTCCAGGTCTGTAGCATCATTCTGCATTGCCGCGAGCTTTCTTGCCCTTTCCTCCTCATCACCTCCGTTTTCAGGCCGTCGTGAGCCCCCGTTGAGGTCGCGTTGAGACCGCTTCCGGTTGGGAGAATGCCTCCTTTCCTTGTCTTCCCTCCGATCCTCGGGGTCGTACCGCCGGCTGTCTGAATACTCTTTTCTCGGTGGCCTCTCTGCAACATCGTCGCCAGGACCGTAACGTTGCCGAGGCCGAGAACCTTCTCTAGAATCTGAACGATGACTCCTGTGGCGCTTCCCACTACCCGAATCGTATTCCTCGCGACGCGTGGGTGGCGATCTGTCCCGCGAGTCTGAGCGCCGCTTTTTGCGCCGTCTTTCAGCGTCTGATTCGTCGTCATAGCGCCGTGGACTCCGTGATCGGTCTCTCGAGTCTTCCCGTCGCCGTCTGTGGCGATGTTCGCGCTCGTGATCATCGTCGCGGTGACGATGGTGGGATCTGTGGCTGCGATGCCTGTGCTCCCTATGCTCCCGGTGTTTCGATTTGGGCTTCTCCTCCACGATTCCCATTTGCGCCAGAAGTTGCCGACGTTTGGAGGGATCCTTCATCATGGCCTGATACGCGCCTTGTTCCTGCCTCTTGATTGCGACGAGAGGGTCTTCGCGGATCTTGGCAGCCGTGTCTCGCGCAGAGGCGATGACTGGGACGGGTCCCGGTGTTTCTCCAGTCGGTCCTGCAGTCTTCTCCACCTTCTTCATATCGTCGCCTCGGAGGACGGAGTCAATACGCCTTTTGCCGAGGAGGAAGGCCTCGCTCGAGTACTCGTCACGCCCGCCATCGTTTGGTCCTTGGTACATCCATTCCACGCGATCAACCTTCTTCTGGCCCCCTGCAGCCTCGAGCTGCTTCTGTGTCTCTTCGATCTGCCGCTCGCGCCTGATTTCCTCGAGCCGGGCTTCGGTGAGCTTGCGCTCTTGCAGTGCTGCCTGCTCGGCGTCGTACACACGACGCTGGTTGGACATCAACTGGGGATGCCATGATTTCTTGAGGTTGAGGTCGTTGCCTCCCATTTTGACTGGATTCGTAGGTGACCTTGTGATGCAGTGAGCAGGTTGTGTCGGGAGAGAACGTCGTTCAGTTGGCTGTGTGGTGGTAGTAAATGAGTAACGGGAGGAAAAATGACGGTGGCGGAAAAGTAGATGCAGAGACGAACCAGGATGGGCTGTGCGTGCATTGCGTTACTTCCCGGTGCAGCCAGCAGACGCGCCGGGACTCTAAGCCCCACAGCACACCCCTGGCTGCCTGTGCCCCTCAGCCTTGCAGGGTTGGCACGGACCCTCATAACCTGGAGTTGCCATTCACTGCTCAAACCCGGTCAGAGAAGGCAGCATCAACTTGCACACTCGCATCGATCGTTTGCAACTTCATCCGCACCCTTGCTTCCTCGCCAACCTCCCTTCTGAGATCATTTCATCATTTCGGATTACTTAACCAGCGATACGACCACCAGGATTGCCAACATGTCCGACGACGACTTCATGCAGGAGTCTGATGAGGAGTACGACTTCGAATATGATGACGACGATGACAACGAGGATTCTGGCGATGTCGATATTGAGAACAAGTACTACAACGCCAAACAATTGAAAGTTACCGACCCTGAGGATGCAATCAAGGAGTTCCTGGAGGTACCGGGTCTAGAGCAGGAGAAAGGCGACTGGGGCTTCAAGGGCTTGAAACAGGCCATCAAGCTAGAGTTCAAGCTGCAGCGTTACGATGAGGTTTGTCACCGACTGCGCGTGGGATGGCAGCACTCTGACCATTTCGTAGGCCATCAAACACTATGCGGAGCTCCTCACCTACGTCAAGTCCGCCGTCACGCGCAATTACTCAGAGAAGTCCATCAATAACATGCTGGACTACATCGAGAAAAGCTCCGACGCCAAGGGAGCCGCCCTGTGCATGGAGAAGTTCTACGCTCTCACCCTGGAGTGCTTTCAGACAACCAACAATGAAAGGCTGTGGCTGAAGACAAATATCAAACTCGCCAAGCTCCTGCTGGACCGCAGGGAGTACCCATCTGTCAACAAGAAGCTGAAAGAGCTCCACAACGCCTGCAAGCGCGAGGACGGCAGCGAGGACTCTAGCAAAGGCACCTACCTGCTCGAGATTTACGCTCTTGAGATCCAGATGTACGCAGAGACCAAGAACAACAAGCAGCTCAAGCTTCTGTACCAGCGGGCGCTGAAGGTGCGCTCGGCCGTGCCCCACCCAAAAATCATGGGTATTATCCGGGAGTGTGGCGGCAAGATGCACATGAGCGAGGAAAACTGGAAAGATGCGCAGTCGGATTTCTTTGAGTCTTTCCGTAACTATGACGAGGCTGGAAGCCTGCAGCGCATCCAGGTCCTCAAGTACCTTCTGCTCACAACCATGTTGATGAGATCCGACATCAATCCCTTCGACAGCCAGGAGACGAAGCCGTATAAGAACGACCCGCGAATCGCTGCCATGACGGAGCTGGTGGATGCCTACCAGCGCGATGATATCCATAAGTATGAGAGCGTTCTCCAAAAGAACCAGGACCTGCTGGCCGACCCTTTTATCGCCGAGAACATCGACGAGGTTACCCGCAACATGCGCACCAAGGCTGTCCTCAAACTCATCACTCCCTACACTCGCATGCGCCTCTCCTGGGTTGCGAAACAGCTGCGCATCAGCGAGGTCGAGGTCCAGGATATCATGGGCTTCCTCATCATCGACGGCAAGATCAATGGCAAGATGGATCAGCAGACTGGTGTCTTGGAGATCAATAGCGACCGTGATACCGAGCGCATCGGCGCCATCCAGCACCTGTCAGAAGCGCTTGCCGAGCTGTACACCACCGTCTTTAAGGATGGCGACGGCTTCCGCAACTCGGACACAACTGTTGCCGGTGATGGATCGGAACTTGGGGGCGGCTTCTTCGAGTCTTCTCTGGGATCACGTCGTGAGGGAGGTAGGGTCACTGGTAATTTTCAGAGAGCTCGCAAAGTCCACAGGGAAACATTTGTTCCGGGGTAGCGTGTCCGGTTTAAGCATAGCGCTGGTATAGCAACCATTGCATTTGCTCATTTAGTCAGACTCCATATCACATACGGAGAATAGTGTCATCGCAACTGTGGTTCCGATGGAGATTCGAGCAGTCGACGTCCCGAAATAGAAAGCCACATATCCACAAACCTCCGGGACTTCGGCCCGTTTCTACCATGCACTGTGAAAAGTGATTGGCGGCACGCCGCTGGGCAACGGTTTGTCCAGTTGGCCTACTTGGCCTGCGCATCGCCGTTGTCAAATATCGAATGCAGGAACCTGCAGGAACACATCCCGCTGCAGCTCGCGCACCGGCCCTTTTCTCGCTCGCTCTCTTCCTTCTGCGGACGGAGCAGGGCACGCTGACCTGCGCGGTAAAGTAGTCTAAGAAGCACCGGAGCAAGATCCTACAATCTAGATGCGACCCGTGTTCGCGTCGTGCCTTGCCTGCGGTAAGACGCAGGGGAATTTTTTCCCAAGAAAGCGCGCACCGTCAAGGCATCAAGGGCCTTCTTCCCATCTAATCATCTTCGTTCCTTAATCGCAGTGATTCTTGACGGGATTGGGGGGTGGGGCTCAAACCGTCCCACCGGTACAGAGGCCAAGCCGGCGCTTTATTTTGGGAGCTGAACAACAGTCCAAAAGGAGCATAATATTCGAGACACCTACAATGACCGCTCGCATCGCCTCCCGGAAGCAGCATTGATCACCACCACCTCATAGGCCTGGTATGGTGAACGTCTGAGCCAGTGTACACCCTTACGCTCAATGCGCAGAAGATCTAGGGCGAGAGAACGCCAATGCTATGATTCCAGGAATTACCTTACCTCCCGGGCCAGAAAGCCACGGCCGATCCGACCATAATTACAAACTGCCTGCCTTGCCTTGCCTTGCCTTGCCTTGCCTGCCTTGCTACCACCCTCCTTTCCCAAAAAGCAGCACAGAAAAGCAGAAACCCCCAGAAAATAGTTTTCCTCGCTTCCGAAGGGACTCTGGAAAGACTGGAGACCCAGGAGCCAAGAGCCAATAAAAGATGACCTGGGCCGAGTTGGCCTTGCGCAGCACAAAGACAACGTCGTTTGAAAATGCAGATTCAAACCGCCACTCCCCTGCCGTTCATCCATAGGGCGCCTTTTTGTTACGTCTTTGGAGAATGGCCGTAGACTTTTTGTTCATTTCAAAGGGGAAAGCATTTTGTTCGCTTGTGTGTGCCGGTGGTTGTTGATACCATGTGTCAGGAGTCCTCATTAAATCCTCTCCTTCATCTGCCAACGGGCCCTTGCCTGGGTCTGAACCATCGTGGCCTTGCTTTCAATTTACTGTCGCCCCCTTTTTCTAAAAATCCTCACGTTATACTGAGTTGTGAACGTAGCCTCATCGACGGCAGAGCTTTTGGCTTTTGGCCCTTGCCCGCCCGCTCTGTGATTGTCATTTCTCGGTTCTCGTTTCCCCGCGAGCCGTACTGTCGTCAGACGAAGAATGCCCTGCTTTATGGTGGCCCTTCTTCTTTCCTGGCCTTTCACATCTCTCGACCCAATCGTCGTAGCCGGGTCTATACTCTTCTGGTTGAAAGTTGGGGTTGTTGTAGTGAGCTGTATTGAAATGTGAATTCTTGAACGTGTTCGTTTGGAGTGGCTGCTCCGGCCAGGCATTGGTATCCATCGGCTCCGCGTACTGATACCGGCTGAAGCGGATCTCATGGGTCGTCGAAGGGCCAGGGATCGACTGGGCCGGTAGCGGAGTCTGCTGCTGCGACGTTTGCGGCTGTGCTGGGGGAGTGGGCGATGAGTCTGCATAAGGTGAAGAGAACCACGGCGACTGCGGACTAGACGGGTAATCCAATGAAGAGCCGGTCAGTTGTCCCAACGCGGACACCGGGCCGACAGTACCAAAACCTGGTATCAAGGCTAGAGGGTTTGTGAGGCCGAACGTGTCCTGGAACTGCGGGCCAGCACTGTCATGGTAAGTGGGTGCGTAAGCCATCCGGTTGACCTGCAAGGGAGCAGTGGTAGTCGTGATGGTGGGTTTATATAAGATATCGTAATGACCTGGACGGTAGAGGAGGTGTATAAAAGCGCCTAGGTTGTTGGGATCGCCGTCTGGGAACCGGTGAGTGTTGACCTGGCTGCCCTGACTGCGGTCGAGGTAGGCGATCTCGAGGGTGAACCCGACTGGTTTCAGCAGTACCTCGACCAAGAGGACGATACCAAGTTCCTCGATCTCGCGCTGCGCTGGCTCAATGACGGTCTGCGCATAGGTCTCCGGGTCAGCCTCGCACCATCCTGCGTACTGGTCCCGGTTGCCCCTTAGCCATGCCCCTGCAAGCAGCCGGAGGTGGAAGAGTATGTTCATGGAGGATAGGTCGTTAAACTTGGTAGTGAGAACGGCCATGGCGGTATCAGGGTCGTGTATGTTGTCCGAGATCTGCTTGAGGAGCTCGAACGTATCTTCGACGAAGTCCACGAACAAATCAGGGTCGTAGTTGCCGCTGTTTACGAGGTAGTTGTTCAGCTGGGTAAGGCGTAGATGTTCCCCGTCGACAAGCTCCTTGCTTCCCTGCTGGATGAGCAGTTCGAAGTAGCAGAAACCAATAGCTTGACAAAGATCAGCAATTAGCCCGTGTGTTGCACAAGGGTGGCGTCTGCGGCAAGGCGGCTGACGATGTGACTGAATCTGGGCTGGGGTATGGCGATTGGGGAGTAGCCTGCGTTAACAGGGCGGAGAGCAGGAGCAGGAGGCAGGGAGCTGATGAGATGAGACTGGGAGAGCTCTCTAAGCTTACCTCTCCACCCACAGTTGCCGTCTCCTTTGACGGGTCTGTAATGTGAGTACGTCTGCGGTAGAGCCTGTGTGGTCGTCAGCGCTGGAACAAGACTGCCATTTCACGACTGGCCCCGCCAGCCTTGACAGAGCCGTGGAGCGGCAAGGGATGCTCACTATTGTCTTGTCGACATAGATAGGATCTGCTTTTGCATACTGCTCTGTAATGGCAGTAATTGTGGTCTTGTCGCCAAGCAGGGGCCCCTGGTGCGGATACCCAGTGGTCAGCCGTGGAAACTTCAAGAGCTATGAGGGCGCGGAACAAGAGCCGTTGCGGAATTTGCGGCACAGAAATTTTGGATAAAGTGCGGGACGGGAAGGCAGAAATCGTACCTCGACCTCGGGCTCCCAGGTCCGAGCTGCGGCTTCTTGGGCGGCGAAGTCGTCAGGCAGGCCTTGATTCTGTTCCATCTTGACACGGGACGCTGGACGATGGCTTGAAGAGTGATGCTGCGGCGGCTGCTGGCGCCGCTGCTGCTGCTGGCGCCGGAGGGATGGTGGTTGCCGGTGGTCAAAGAGGTTGGGAGCTCCAGGTTGGTGGTGTTGTTGTAGAGGAAGGGTGCTGTTGAAAGGGAACACGGGTAGCGGGGCAGAGTGGACGTCGACAGGGACCCCTGCAGCCCCGCCATGAGCATCATGGCATGAGCCGCCGGCTGGTCCAGAGCCACTTGCAGGGGGCCCTGGCACCCCAACCTGGGGCCCAGGCCCACCCAGGGACAGAGACGCAAAGGGCGCCTGTGGGTAAGTGCTGTACCCAGAGGCGTGCACTCCGTCAAACCCGTCACTCAGCCCATCATCCTCGACGCCGACGGGAAGGTAGGCTGGGTAGAAGGACGAGTACGGTGTCGGCTGCGGCTGGAACATGCCTAAGAGTGCCTGGATTCGAGGGGCAGCAACGCGGAGAGGAGAGGGATCGGACCCAGGTTAAGACGGGTCCGGACAGACCAGACCAGACAGACCAGCCCAGTCAAGGGCAGGCTTAGAGGCAGGTCAGGCAGTCGAAGCAGCTGGGGTTGCCAGCCACTGTATATCGTGCTCTGTCGGCGACCGTTGGACAAGCAAATATCTTCGTCCTGCTGCTCTGTGGCATGCAATCTGTCCTGGAACTGCCGCCGGGGAGAACCGATCCGCGGCTGGATAATAATAAGTATCAGCCCGTCTGTGAAAGAAATCGTCAGTGTTTTTGCCTCTCGCTCTCTCACACACACGCGCACACGCACACACACACGCGCACACACACACACGCACACACACACACACACATACGCACACACACACACATGCGCACGCACGCATGCACGCACCTAGGCACAAATGACACAAGGAATGGCACCGAGGGAAGCAAGTCACTGCCAGAGGTGTGGATGTCGCAGCGGAACAGATGAATCATATGGTAAGTAAGGTTGAACGTACGGCCGTTGAACGAGACCTTGGGAGACACAGCCTGCGCGGAGGCAGTTGTGCTAAGTCCCGACCCGGGAGATTTGTCAAGACGTAGAGGTCCTCATGTGCGTAGGTGTAACGGGGAAGTGGTTGCAGCCGTTCGAGAGAAAAAAAGCAGTGGTTTGAAAGTTGAGTTGACGGCCTAGACGGCAAGCCAGGCCAGAACAAATTTGGCGGATGGAATCAGAAGGGAGAAGGAAGAGAAAGAACAAAAAACAAAAAACCAGGCAGACCGTGGTTCGGAGCAGGAATGTCGGCTTAGGAGTCGCTAGACGGCAGAACAAGGGCGATATGGAGGCAACCACCCCAACAGGGAGAAGCCGAGGCCGGAAGGTTGTCGACGGACAGCGCGGGCTTTGGTTCCAAGGTCGGGGTCAACGGGTCAAGGACGGTGTGCCAGGTAAGAGAGGTAGAGCAAGGTCTGGCTCTCTTTCGAAGGTGACACGGTGAGGGTGAGGTTGATCGGCGACAGTGGGGCGAAGGATAAATACGGTGCTGATGCGTGCAGCAAGCACACGAAGTCTTGACAGCCTCTGGGGCCTGCTGGTTGTCTAAGCCGGTCCAAGGATCGCGGTAGTGCTGACTGTGTGTGAGTCGTGAGAAAGGTCAAGCGACACGCAAGACCACAACCCTAGCTAGTACTCAAATTAGACAGATAGTCTGGGAGCGGTACAGGCACACTCAGAAGATCCGATGCGGAACAGGTGTGGTGGGGAGCACGAGTGTGTTGTTGATATTGCGTCTAATTGAAGACTACGGAAGAAGGGCGACGGCACCAAGACATCCAAGGCAGGAAAGAAAGTTTGGAAACCGGAGTGCTTATACGAGAGGAGTTGAGGGGGGGGGCTTGTGAGCGGCCAAGGGGCCCTGACTGCCCTTCTCGGTTTTCTTCCTTTCCTCCTCATTGATTGCTGCATGCACACACGGGGTCAGAGGGAGAGGAGCGCGAACATCCCAACCGTCCCATCTCATCAAACCCCGAGCAAGGCGGCGACGCACTGACCCGCGGGAGTAGCCAGTGAAAGCAACAGGGAGCCTCCAGGTTGGGAGCGTCAATGACTGGACGGATCAGCTGGCAAGGGGGTAGCAAAGCTCTCTCTGCCTGCCTGTCTGTCTGTCTGTCTGTCTGTCTGTCTGTCTGTCTGTCTGTCTGTCTGGTTGACGACGGGATGGGATGGGATGGGCTGGATGGGCCGGTGCTGGCAATGGTGCTGGTGCTGGTGCCGGGAAGGGTGTCGATCGAGAAGCATACAGTTCTGGTTTCCTGGCTGGCTGGCTGGCTGGGCTGGGCTGCGTCTCTGTTTGGGTGATCGCCGCGGGCCAAGAAAGGAGCCCTTGTCCATGGTACTGGTCTCGTCTGATGAGGATGCCAGATGCTACTGTGTAGATGGCCGCTGCCCGCGGCAGCTCCAAAGGCCCGAGCCTGGGGCCTGCCTGGGTACGTCCATGGCCTGTCCCAGGGATATCTAGCGGGATTGACGGGGCGCGCTCGGCTGGGGAAACCCTGGTTGGGGTTGCTGGCGTGTGGGAGCTCTCCTGGTCAGGGGTCGTCGGAGCGAGACGTCGACAGCAACCTTGGGACGTCTGGACATACGGACGCCATGAGTATTGTGAATGGCGGCCGATGAGTGGCCAACTAATCTGGAACGTCAGGATGCTTCTCTCGGCCGTGTGTACAGTGTGTTGTGAATATTGTAGTGTGGTGTGTGAGTGAAAGAAGGGGTGTGTGTGTATGTGTGTGTGCGCACGCATGTGTGTGTGGAAGGTGATGGATGCATCAGACCAGTCGGTTCAACAGCTCGAGGAACGTTCCCTGGAGAGGTGGAGTGGGCGCTTCACAGGCAGACAGGGTGAGGTTGAGGGCGATGGTGCACTCATCGTCCTCCCGTTCCTCTTGTCACTGCTGTTCTTGTTGTTGCTGCTGCTGCTAATGCTGCTACTGCTGCTGGTCCTCCTCCCCTTCGTCCCTCCCCCGCCACCATACTGCACACTGGAGGGGGCATGGCTGGCTGGCTTGCTGGTCCAGCTTTCAGCTCGCATAGTGCTTCCCTCGGCCGGCGTGGACGGCCCAGTCAATATCGATGCCTCTTCCCCTACATCCCCTACTGTGTACGTTGCCTACATGGCAAGTAGGGTACGGCATGGCTAGCCGTGTCCAGCAATCTCGGCAGCAAGACGACATTCCCAAGGGTCGAGCATTGCCCGGGTCGGCTAGTGCTCAGGTTAGCTGGTTAGTGGGCGATCCTTCCATCCACACGTGCGAGGTCTTCTGTCGTTAGTCGTTAAGGGCCCGGCCTATTACAGAGCATTGGGGGTCCCCGCCAGACGGGGGCAGGACTGTGGCAGGCAACGCTGTCCGCTGCCCAGGCTACACAGTAGACCCGTCGGTGGTTGCTGCTTGAGGTTTCAGAAACCCACACCCTGCAACTGCGACTTGCGACCGCGACCTCCGCCGCGTCGTTGCCCCTTGGCCTCTCTCTGGTCTTGGTCGCCGTCTCCTCCCTCCCCCCCAAGTCTGCTTGACTTCGATCGAGCCGTGGGAGAGACACAAGAGTCTGGCTCCGTCATGATTCATTACGCGCAAGCTACCAGGTTGTTCTCGCCCGCCGTGCTCGGATTGAGGGTTCTGGTCTTGGTCGAGCGCCACTGTCACGGTCGCATTCATGCAACTCGATTCCCAATAACTATGGCACAGGTTGACGCCTCACAGGCCCGGCTCCCTTCCGCCACCTCTCGTCGATTCAGCGGCAGGACGGCAGGACGGCCAGCAGCAGCCCTAGTAATCCAGTGATCCAAACCACACAAAGCTCCTTGTCACCAATTCATCCGTGCGCTACCGCTTGCCCGTCTTGCCTGTCTTGCCCGTCCTCCCATCCTGGCTGGCTTCCATCGGCACAGAACGACCATCTGTGCTCAGTCCTGGGGCCGGCGTGGCGCCAACCAGACAAAAGAGCCATCGTGGCCAGATCCAGGGCCAGAGCCAGGGGCAGACAAGATCACCTTGAATCTAATTCACGATTCAACGGTGCAATCCGCCCGCACGCGGCCGAGAACACAAAGCTAATCAGTGCGGATCTCGGACACCAGTACCACCAGTGCCTGTCCATGTGGGCCGGCCTCATTGCATGCGCACAGGCAACCGTGGCACAGACATGGCCGGTTGCTATATACGTCACCCAGAGCCAGGCCCAAGTAGTCTGGTAGTCAGGGTAGCCTTCCCCTATAATGCCTGATCCCACACTTTGCCAGAATGGCCTGTATGGTAGAATCCCGGGAAGCTCCCGTCCTTCCCGATAGCATACGTTTGAGCAGCTGCATTGCACAGCTTGTCGTCTCATCAACACGCAGAGCTCCATGCTTGCGGCCCCGTCATGCACATCACGTCACAGCGCAGCGCAGGACAACACAGCAGAGCAGCCACACACAGATTGTCATCTCGCAGAACGTGGGATCAAGAACACCCCCAACAACTCGCCATCGCCTCATAGCAATAGTCGCCGAAAGATAGACGCCCGCCATGTCGGCAGTATGCACGCGTTTCCGCCTCCGCTCCGTTCCGGGAAACGACACTCTACACCCCTAACTGCTGCAGTCAACTGTTACCATGGCCTCCTGGTGAACCAACTAAGGAACACCTGCCGTCCATATTGAATGCCCGCTATGTGGGCACAGACGAGACAGAGCAGTGTGGGGCCTCGCCTCTCGGCCAATGCTGTAGCTTCGTCACTTTGATAAGCCAGGGTTTCTCGCCAATGCAGGAGACAGCTTTGGAAGAGACAATGCCTCCTCGGGACACCCCTGATCGGTTGACGGCATTCGGTGGTCTGGTCACGTCTGGCGTACCATCCAGTGATAATCGACAACCGGGAAAGCCCATGTTGCGATTTGGCCCGGGCACGTCCAGAGATAAGCTTCGCGGTAATAGATGTCCCTTGGGGCAGCGGGTATCCAATGCGACTGTACAGACAATCATCTACGGAGCACAATGCGACGGCTCGCGCCGGCCGAGCGATTCATTGTGGACCAGCAGGGTATTGCGCCAGCCCACGGTAGAGCCAACGTTTTGCTGTCCTTGCACTTGTGGTATCTGTCTCGTGTTTCCCAGTATGTTCTGCACGGGTCGGGCGAGACACCAAGCTCATCAAGCGACCAATCTCACCAAACACGACGTGCGCATGGACTTGGACAGTACACAGTCGGCTAGGACTCCAGCCGGGCTGTGCTAGCCTTCCTAAGGGAGGGGGACGCAACGCCGGCACTGGTGGTTACACAAAGCCACCACGCCATCTCGCCATCTCTGAGATCTGACAGATGCACAATGGCCGATTGCACGAGGCTCATTTGCGGCGGCTGCGTCGATATGCCCACCTGCTCGCCTCCGTGCTGTGTGGCCCAGCCGTGTGCGTGTACCTCCGAGCGAGGTCATCAGGCTTACGGGATGGAACTCCACCCATACACCTCGTGACCCCGTGACACAATCTGACTTTTTGACAGGAAAGTTGCTTGACAATGTCGTGGACAGGCACATACACCCACACCCGCACCTACAAGACACATGCACACCTGCACACACAAAGTGCTGTTGCGTCGATGAGCCGGCTGGCCTGGCCAACCCCTACATTGGGCAGCCAGATGCTTGCATTACAGGATCGGCCTCGGCAGGAACAGCCCCATCGCATCAGAGCGGATCACGTACAGTTGAGATGTACGTGACTTGTAACGTGCCGTGCATGCGCCAGGCGCAAGACCAGGCGGGCAACTTGAGAGGACGAGACGACCTTGCTGAAGCCCCCCAGCAACGGCGGACTATGAATGACTGCTGTCGGAACCAACGCGTTGCCAAAGGGCCTACATGATGAAACTGCTTCCGCTTCATAAGACAAACCTCGTCTCTTTTCCATCATTATGACGAGCCGGGCCTAGCTAGCGCTCCACTAAGCTCAAGCATTCCCCGGAGCAGGCTCAAACCACACCCACAAACGTCCCCAGCTCCCGAGGTGAAGACTACGTTAAGATAGCTACTAGCTGGTCCAACCTGCGCTAGCGGGGTGGATCGTTGCGGCTAACTACTTGCCATTGCAACCATCATGCGAGATCAGGGAATTGGGCCGGCATGGTTGGTCGCTCCCGGCCTGACTTGCTTGGCATCAGATCAACGAACTCGTCATTTTGTTCGAGAACGCACCGGAACTATAGCCCAGCATCTCGTCCCCAGGCTATCAACTACCCGTAGGCGCAGTGTCCCCCATCTTGGGAGGAGGGGTTTGGGTTTCTCCTGCGCATGTGGCATCTGGCCGCCTGTAAATACAATTCCCGAAACTCACCCTCACACATATCGCCATGGGAGTGTGGGGGCCATGATATTAATCATTATTCTGGACTATCACGAGAAAACGAACCACCACACCCGATTAAGGGGCCTGATTCAGGCTCACTATTGCCGGTGGCATTAGGGTCGCCTCAGGAAATACAACACTAAGGTCATGACTAGCGACTGTCCTCAAGCTTGCAGCCATGGCGATGATGACGGCTTTGGAAGAGGATTCACGCCACGACATCACTGGGCGCGGCAGGCAAGCTCGACTTGCGACTCTCAGGCCTTGGCAAGTAGGGAGCTGCCGCTGTCTGGGAGATCGGCCACCAACTACACTCATATCATCCGTGCTTGCAGAGACAAAGTTCGGAATCCTCGATGGGAGCAAAACAACAAGCGTGTAATGTTTGCGGAGAGTGGCCAGCAGGCGACCTTGTTTTCCACCCATGAACCGAACTCGACTACATCACTTCCGGCTGGTATCGACGCGTGTCGATTCTTCGGATCAGAGAACACCCATAGCCGTATATCAGTCAAAAACCAATATCAACACCCGCGGTCACGATACATGTAAACTACTGTATAACCCATGACCAGGGTTGACAGTAAACGAATTAGAGCGGGACAGCTGTTGATGCTATGCATGGACTTGAATTGCAATGCAAGGTCATGTCCATTCACACAGAGTTTATTCGTCCTGGCCATGCAGGCCAGCGTTAGTGCCGCAGTTTGCGTTCCCACGATGCAGCACTCTTGGGCCCCTTGTCTTCATCATGGGCAAGCCTCGTGGGATTCCTGCTCTTTTGCCGGTCCCGCGTGTTCCAGTCCACAAGGTTTGCTTCTCAATGCCGCGTCCCAGCCCCATTTCTCGATCCAGCATCCCCGCCCCTCTAATGATCTGATCCCGTCCCGGTCCGTCCCTCCCATCATCATCGCTTTGAAAAGTGAAGTCCCGCGAACCGGGGGATGTAGTTAGTGGTTTGGCCACAGGAAATCCTTCTGCTGACAGCGGCTCGGCTCTCCCAATCTGTGGCCGTCATCGCACACCCAAATAACTGTCATACCCGAGCCTGTGTTCCCTCCCCCACCTAATTTTCCGTCTGTTGTTCCTGTGGGTGCAAGACATCATGCAGCACGACCGTGGCTTTTCTGGGGGCGCCGCCATCTCATGTACGTAGCCGTGGTCACCACAGGTTACTGGCCTCGGCCGGGCCATCGTCGCGTAATGTTCTTGAGAAGTGGGCGCCATTGGGGGTTTTGAATCGGATGCCTGCTTCGGCTTTGAGCTGTCACAAATGGCATGTCTCTCAAACTCATTCCCTGTAAGCCCAAGCCCCGTAGCCTCTTTCGCAGATAGGCAATTGGGACCAATGTTTCGACTGTGCTCTCCGCGGTGTAAGTCCTCGTGTCTTGTGGCGTTGCGTTTGCGACTAACGCTACCGTCTCACAGCATGTTCAGCTCGGCACTGTACGCCATGACGGCTTACGTCTCGACATCATTCATGAGAATTCACATTTCTCGATTTTACCCACGCTACTCGTCCCCTTATCCTCCCGCCGTCCTCGGTTTTTTCGGAGTGGCACGCCACCCCTAATGTCCCATCTCCTTGCTAAGCTTCGGAGAGGCTGGCAGGAACACGAAATACGAGAATATTCCGTTCAGAGAGAACAGTCACAGCCGGCCGCGGGAAAGTGAAACATCACGAGAGCTAAGCCGAATAATTGCCTCGGGCCACTGCGCGGACGATGGTTTGCCTCTTCTGGAATCTGACGGTTGCTGTGACGTTCCGCATGCTTGCACGCGCCACCCAAGCGTTTAAGATTCCGAAGAGGGCGCGAGAAGTTGATCAGGGCCCACGGCTCTGAATCCAAGGTCGCTCAACCACTCAGAAGACAGACACCTCCCCAGTGTTTATGGGGCTGCCATCACGGCAGCAAGCCTGACGCGCCGTGACATACTTAACACGATTGCTCCTCGAAGTCGCTCCGGAAATTGTCATACTGGACAGCAAGCTGTGGTCACACACCAATGGCCTGCTGATTGCAAGAATGACATTCGGCTTCGAGTGGACCGTTACAGCGGGGAGACAGCTGGACACGAGTGTCTTGGGCCACACCCGCTTCTCTGCCTTCCATAGCACTTCTGCCACGAGGGCTGGGCCGACGAATGGCGGGTGCCGATCCAGTACGCTGTTCCGGTCGTGGCTCTATTCCGCCGCAGGCGCGGGCTGCCAAGGCGGTCAGAGACGAGGACAGACCAAACTGATATTACCGACCCCCGTCGATTGAGGCCAGCCAACACGAAATGAAAGGGAGCATGCAGACATGTTCGGAGGCGAGAACGGGGTACCCCCGATTTGCTTATCTGCTCGAGCCCCCGGAGTGACTCCGCAGACAAGGGTCCTTGATTCCATTCGCCTTGTTGGATTTGCGGCCGGTAATGGAGACGACGAGCGCCAGGGTTTGTGTCTGGGATTCCTGCAGAAAAGCCGCGAGCTCACGGTCTCTTAGTTATTCGCCAAAATGCGTGTCAAATAGCATGTGCATGTCTTTCAGTGCCGCCACTCCGATTGGGAAACGCGAAATATATGCGCGTCGGGATCCTACCGGTGAAGGCACTGGATCGAGGGGTCTGTCCCCGGGCCTACGGGAGTCCGACCATGCAGTTCCCATTCAGCCGCCAGAAACGCAGGATGCGATTCTCGTGGCCCGCATCATCCCTGGGCTCGGCTATCTAGTAATATGAACGGGAGGAGGCAGAAGGAGAAGAAAATCACCGGAGGAGTTAAGCGTGTTCAGGACACCGGTGAAGAATCTGTTGCATACAATAGATCTCCAGCAGCCCTCACCTTCCTGTCTCAGGTGTGCCTGGAAACTGAAATTTGCTTCTGCGCATCCTAGTGGTCGAGCCTTTTACTTTACAGACAGGCCTGCCGAAGGCCTTCGACATTTGCTTTCTTTCTTTCTCTTTTTTTTTCGAAGAGAAAAAGTAAAAGAAAAGGGGGTTATGTGGGGAAGTCATGTTAGAGGATGTCAAATTGCTCGCGTACCCGAAGTCGAAGGAACACACAAAAACCCAGTTGGGAACAAGCCGTCGGCTGCGACACCTTGAACCTGCTCCACATCCGCAAACCGCTCCCCCCAGAGGCCCTGACACCTTCAATGTCGGTCGGTGACCGCTGAAAGAGAGCAAAGATGGCGAGATCTTGTGGTAACTGCATCCTACGCAAACCGATCGACAGTTGTCTCGGCCAACCACCCCTCCTCCCCCATCCTTGCGGCCTCTCCCGTCCCGTCTGGCCCCACAAAGCCGCAGATGGGTTCATGACTTGCGGGTCTCTCAAGTGACAGGGTCTACACAATTTCTTTGTCTGTATACCTTGCATCTCGCCCGCCAACCACCATGGGAGGGGGGTTCGGCCGTGGCCAACAGAACGAGGCGGCGAGGTCTTACTGATTGCAGTGATCTGCCAGTTTGTCAGTCAATAGACGAAGTCTGAGCAGCGCAGTGCAGCGTCTGAGCGTGCAGCCTGCAGGTCTGCAGCAAATATTAGCCGCCACTCACAAAGCCCTGCCATGGCCAGCCTTGTGGCTGCGAAGAAGCTTGGTTGACGTCAGGAAGGGAGGGTGCTGAGGTTGTGTATTCGACGATAACCTCCGCGGGGCGCGCGACACTATCGACTCTGGGCAGTCATTGATCCTACGACGTCAACCTGGCCCGCTCCCCCCTCGTCGGCCCCTTCCCCACTGAGAGCGAGCAGGCTGACCACCATCGCTACAGCTCTGCCCCGGTACCGAGCCTTTGCCTCTCTCAGGGCCGCCGGATGCGGATTTTGATGGGCGGGGACGGGCCAGAATGGATCAAACGGCATGCCGAGCCAGGATTGAGTGGCAGATACACACACAACATGTAGTCTGCACACGGTATGCTTAGATCTAGGCCCCACAGCTGCTATGCAACATTAGGCAGTCTAGTTCATGAAATGGGGTTGGGTGGAGGCACTCCAATACCATATACAGGCACATGTGCACACACACGCTCATTCACACCCATATACCCACGCCACATACGCACATGCAGTCGCACGTACACACGCACACACTGGGGAGGAACAAGCGAATCAGTGGAGGTGGAGCGCTCCCGCAGCTTTGCTCCCTATGGGCCGATCGAGCCAGAGGCCACATTCGGCACCTTTCAACCGGACGCATACCGATTCAGGCTGTACAGCGGAGTATGAGTTCCGAGCCAGCCCCTAAACGCTCTCTCAGGGGGCCCTCCCCAGCTAATGTGACTCCGCTGCTGTCAGAGAACACCAATGTCTAGGATGGGTCCGCCGCCAGTTGACCAGAACGCGCCCACAGGAGCTGCACAATTCTTTTTTTCTTCTTTTTTTCTGGGAGTTTCGATTCTAAACAGGAGGGGTGGTCAGCACCACTAAAGAAACAAGCCCCGAGACACAAGGGGAAAGGGGGGTAGTCGGTCGGTCGGCCAGGGACAGACGCGTTATGATTGCAATATTACCGCGAGGGCGGTAACCAATCAGCGACGTGATAATACTCCGACGGGAGGGAGAGAAGCCTTATGGGGTCCTCCAAGTCTGGTGGCGTCCGCCCTTCCCCCCTCCCCCTGGTCCTTGGGAACTTTTTTTGGGGGGGAGAGGGGGGGGAAGAGGGTATCCGTAGTGACTTGGGGCCTGACAACTGAGAGATAAGGGCCGCGTCCATGCAGGTCGTGTGGGATGTGATGGGATGGGTGATGCGCAGTGTCATTTATTATGAGCTGCAGCATCCGGGGCTCGTGCCTGCTCCCGCCCGCTCTCGCCTGTTCTCTTGTCACCTACATACGACAGTAGACTAGCACCAGCGCCTGGAGTTTCCCTCCAGATTCCCAGACTACTGCAGTTGGGGAAATCAGACCACCCCGACGGCTGTGATTTGGTGGGTCGCGGCTCACACTGCCACGTTGTGAGGAATGAGGGGTGAATGTGAGGTGTCGTTTTTCCCACCCCCTTTGTGTGCTTATTCTTGTCGGATGACGTGCCCTCCTTGAGCTCGGCCGCCCTGGTCAGTTGTCACCCGGGAGGCGCGGGGCTTGTGTGAGCGTTGTGTGGTACTCGCCCATGTTCGCGGCTCGGCAGATCAAGGGTTGGTGAAGACGGCGACGGGGTGCGGGTCTGTGATCGATTGTGACTGCGGTTGATGCGGTCAGATAACATGTGCCGTCTCGGTGTGCTGTCGAGGCATGATTGGCCTACGGGCCGAGTGACAATCAAGAGAGAGCAGCCATGGCCGAACAAGCTACAATGCCCGGGGTATCTCTGTCTAGTGCGTACTGTAAGCTGACATGCAAACCACCTCGCAATGCGGATCGTAATCGTGTGGCATCCATAATTTGTTCCCAAATCCTTCCCCGTCTCACACCTTCCATCATGTGACCGGTCGCGCACCTGATCACAGCATCGTGCCCCCTGCCCCGGCCTAGAGCTCGTCCCCCCTTGCAGCACCGGCGTAACCATCCCGCCACGCCTCCCCAACGAGCTCTTCGGCCTCGTCTCTCCCCACCAGCTCCACCGCCTGCGCCCCCAGCCCCATCCCCTCGGCGAGCTCCTCCGCCCACGCCCGGGCCACCACCTCCGAGTCCAGGCCCGGGATCCCCGTGCCCCCGGCCGCGAGCAGCTCCTCTTCGACGCAGGTCACGCCCTTGCCCGCGAGCCCGCACGCGACGAACCGGGCCCAGGGGTTGGCCGTGTCGTCTGACTCTGCCTCGGCGCGCGTGGTGGGCATGTCCAGGTTGAGCGCGGCGCCGAGGCTGCTGACGTGGCGGCGGAGGTGGATACCCAGGGCGGAGATCTTGCGCACCTCGCCTTGGGCATCTGCAGCCCCGTCCCGGCGGACCGGCGCTGATGGGGTCCGCACCCACACGCCCGGATCGTCGGTGGTGAAGCCCGCCAGCCCGAACAGGCGGCGCAGGAGGGAGATGGTGGTGCGCTCCAGCAGGCGGGAGTAGCAGCGCACGGTGAAGTGCTTGTGGCCGAGGGCGCGTGTCGAGGAGTTGATGACCATGACGGGCCACAGCACCACCTGGCCCGGCCCGTGGTAGGTGGCCAGGCCGCCGCGGGGCGAGGTCAGCACCGAGGGGTGGAAGATGTGCTCGGTGCTCGGCGGGTCGGCGGTGTTCTTCTCTGCGCTGGTGGGGGCCAGGCCCTGGGTATGTAGTGAGTGCGCAGAGGAAGAGCGGATGTAGAGGGGGGCCTTGAGGCGGGAGATGTCTGCTGGTGAGAGGGAGGCTGTGTGTGCCTGGGCTTGTCGCCGGCCGAGCGTATATGTGGGCTGCGGGGTGAAGGAGATGAGAGTTGGGTGAGGGTGAGGGTGAGGGGGCCTGAGGCCACTGCTGGACGGTGACGACGACTCGGCATCCTGATAGTCCAGCTGGCGCCGTCGCAGCAGCTCCTGCAGTGCAGCCGCGGTCTGGTAGCTCGGGAAGATGCCCTGTGAAGGTGACGAGGCAAGGTGAATGTGGCGGAGGCGGACAGGAGGCATGGTGCCTTGACTTTCGTGAGGCGATGAGTGGAGGAGGAGAGGGTCCAACGTGTTGTGTCATTGGGTATATATTATGGTCGACATTATGGTCGAGGTGAGTGGGTGAGTGGACGTACGGATCGATCGATCCAGCTTGAGTGAGTGAAGCACTCAGCGAGTAAGTAGTCCAAGCCCACAGCAGACGGGACTGATCCCAAGGTGACGTCTTGGTGATTACATAAGTGCTGTCCTAACCCTGACTTCCTAAACTTGGGGAGGGGAGTCTTGCTAAAATGAACAAATCGTACTTGATGGGATTGAATCTGCCTCAGCGACCTTGAAAGCGTGCTGGTTTTCCCAGTATCCATCCGTCCGAGCCGACATCGTCCACATTCTCAAAAGCCATGGCCACCGAGAGCGAACGCTTTGCACTCGCGCGATCAGCACTCGGCTCCGACCCCTCCCGCTCAGCACCCGCCCTGTTTGCCTATGGCTCGCTCCTCTTGGACGAGGTGATTGCGGCCCTGCTGGATCGTGTTCCTGAGCACGAGCGGGCAAGAGCCCCAGGCTACCGCGTGTCCAAGCTTCCGGACCAATCATACCCAGGACTTGTTCACGACTTGTCTTCCGAGGCTCATGGTCGCATCTAGTAAGAACACGACGGCCTGTGGGATTCACTACGTCACTCGGATTCACTGACTTGAATGCGCAGCTCTGGACTCAGCCCTCAAGAATGGTCAGTCTTAGATGCTTTCGAAAACCCACTTTACGAAGTGCAGGTGGTAACACTACAAGATGGACGGAAGGCACTGGCCTATGTATGGACGGTTGATCTTCTGATAGGCGCCGCAGAATGGACCCCTGCCTCCATGACTGGTGTTGTTCTAGACGAATACTTGGAACGCACGAAATCCTGGCGCGAGGGCTACGATAAGCAACAGTAAAGAGTATAAACCTAAAATCAAGTAGAAGATTTTGACAAAAACCATAAAGGTGCGTCAAGGTCAGCCTAGACCAAATTCTTCAAGCCAAGGCGTCTGAGAAACAGGTTATCTGAGGCAGAATAGCTTTCTTGAGATGGCATTGACAGATATGGGACCATTGCGCGCGATAAAATCTCAACACATATAAACTTCAAATGCCAAAGTCTAAATTAGACTGCCTAATAGTTAAATTAACAATATAGCTTCTCTAACAAGCAATTTACCTACTTCCCAAAAACTTCGGCAATAAACTCGACCAGCTACTCAGATATGCCTTACGCCGAGTAGCACTTGGGACAGACCTGGTGGCCCTTGCAATTCCAGCAAAAAGGGCCGACAAGTGGGTTGGTGACCTCGCAGCGGCAGCAGATCCAAGCTTCTCTTGGTGCCTGGGACTGAGCCTTGGAATCGTCAGCCATGTCCGCCGGTCGAGGTGTGGGAACAAAACGAGTGCTTGCGCTGCCCTTTCCCTCCTCTGAAATAAACGTTTTCTTGAGGGGGGAGGCGCTGCCCGGCCTCGCCGTAGGCGGAATGTCTAGAGCCGCAGCCTCAAAAGCATCCACACCACGGGCCTTGTCAGACTCGAAAAAGATCTTAGAGACCTCCGCATCTAGGTTAGTCGAGTTGTTCTTTGCCATGTTTCTGAGTCTCTGGAAAATTTGTTGGATATGTCTACGAAGGATCCTCAACATGAACAGGTATGTGTGGAGGTTGTTACTTTGAAATGAAAGCACATCTGGAGATTATTGGTGGGTTTTTTTATTATTATTTATATATGTATGTCCTTTTTCATAACCTTGATTAAATCATCGGCCGGCCCAGATTCTTTTTGATGCTTCATAATGGGGGGTGGGGAGATTACATGTACGAACGGTAGCGACAGCAGTATGACAATGAATCCTTTGTGAGTCTCCGGCCTTTCCTGAATGACATTGTCGCAAATATGTGCCACATTGTGCTCTTAGAAAGCTATTGAATTGAAAGAATTTCTCAGTGTGACAAGGGCGCCTGACTGAGTCTGGAAAATGGTGTGTGTCTACCTAGGGACCTGTTTGTTCTAACACCAACTGGCGCAAAACAGGCACATTCTATGGTTATTCACTCCCATAGATGGGATAACTCCAACTTAACCCAACACTTTGTTTGTGTGGTGCAACTACCTAGGTACCTCCAAGTCTTCAGTCATCTATTCTGTCTCTGGTGGCTCTGTGCGCCACCGTAACTGTGGAGTCTTCTCACGTGGCAACTGCTAGAGCATGTCCGCCCTATCACTTTCCTATTTTTCTACGGGCCTTCTGATCATCACTCCACACAGATTTACTTATGACTAACACATCCAAGGTAGTTTGCACCAGGGCGTCGCCCATAAGGAGTGTGTATTCCAACTTACCGGAGCTAGAGAACCGTGCACCCATTGCCCAACACTCCAGAGTCCACCTAATCTACAGATCCGAATATAATAGTTGATGTCCGTCCTGATTATAGGTGTCTTGCAAGCACGAGATTTGGACCTACAGTATAAAACACATCGCTATACGAAATTTCCAGAGCTCTGGTCTCGTGGCAATCATCGGCAGGAGTGGGCGTTTAATATGATTCTCAAGGGCTTATCAGATCACTCCATCTCCAAAACCAGTTGACAGCCCAGAATTCAATTTACTCCATCATGATGCAACAAGAGAGGGGCCATATCTCCTCTACTCTCCTGCCCAATGCCAAACCTGGCGGCGACGGCCAGCAACACAGCTGGCCACAGCTTCTTCGCCATACCCAGAGCGAAAATCTTTGAGAACATATTCTGGCGCACCTCTGGCACCGGCTTCCCCAGGAACTCACACAGCAGGCCCCAGCCATCCTCAAGTGTATATTCCAACAGGCTGCCCTTAGGCGCAGCAGTCCTAACCTCGGCGCAATGCCTGTGATAACGCTTCCTCGCCTTCCGCCTGATCTCACTGATGTTCCGGGCCTCATAAAACCCCAACATGACTTTGCGTACTGTAAGCCCCCCCTGCAACCCCTTTAGCCGCCTGACGACATCCATAATCAGAAAAGCGCGCCACCCCCACGTAGTGCTCCAGATGGCCTCATCATGCTGACGTACCAAGTTTCGACGTCCCGCTCGACGAGAATGACCTTGGCCTCCGGGTAGGCTTCCATTAGAGGTAAGGCAAAAAAGGATGCGATGTCGGTTGCGCCCTCATATCTGCCGAAGACTTTGTCCCAATCATCGCGAGTGAAGGGCTCGCTAGTGTAGGTCGGCAGACTAGGTACGTAGGGAAGAAGGAGTCGGCAGCTCGTGAGAGTACCGGCCACTCGCCGGCGTTTCCGACGTCTTTTACGCCATGATGGATGTAATTATACCTCAGGATAGTTAGGGCTTGTGTTATGGAAGAGGAGCCTGCAGCACGGGTATGTTAGAATTGGGTTGAGGTGAACAGAAGATGCTTGTGGATGTGGCCTTTACCCGTTCTTGTCATGCCGAGGGACAGAATTTGCATAGGCTTGATGGGAAGCCCTTCTGGGGACTTCCCAGCGAGCGGTGTTAGTTGTGACATCTTTGAGGAACGTTTTCTGCTAATTATTTATTGTTGTCACACCCTCGATCAAGTCATCTGGGCAGGTTCCTGAGGCCGAGTTTGGTGGTAGGTGCGTGAGCGTAATTCATTTGACGAGGCGCGAGTCTAGACTATAGTCGAATTTATTCAACAGTAATCCTCGCCATATCGAGGTCCTCATGTCCCAAATCGCGTATCCTTGCCTCGACAGTAGTGTCACGGACGACCATCGACATCTTGGGAGGCTGTGGACATCATGTCCAAGGCTGTCCATCTGACAATGTGCTGTTCATGAAGCGTCCCATTCGTTAGCAACTTATGTTATTTTGAGGGAAGGAGATTTCGGTCGATATATGCTAGCGAAGTAAGGCGTATCGAAACAATCAACCGGCGTCCCTTGGCAGCAATTCCCAGCTTGAATGATTTTCAGGAACAGCACGAGTCAGAGTGTCGGCGGACTGTCTAACTTTTCTCGGGACGAGTCATGCCTTTCGACTGATATTGTGGATAGTAGATCAACAGCCGGCAACCGCGTGGGTGGAAGTGACGAATCAACTGGACAATTGCTACAGCACTTCGTTTGAAGTAGGACTCCTCTCTCACATGCTCTCGATTTAGGTGGACCTTCAGGAAAGTGCCCCGGCACGTATCCGTGGAGAGTCGCTATGCCCAAACACAGAGACTTTGAAGAATATTGGTGGCAGATGCTGAAATCACAAATTAGATTCGCGTGGTTGTTCTTCTCAACAATGAGGTCAGGCAAAAAAAGTATATTTGGATTTGGTATTGGTATTGGCATTCGTATTGGAAGAATTGAGAGAGGTTTTCAGAAGCTCTTGCAAAATTGGAAGCAGGCTCTACGGTTGTACACCGCGTTCAAGCGTATTTACCCTTCTCGGCCAGCTAGGAGATTTTGATGGGCGTTCTGTTCCTTGTGAGTTGTCCACTGCCTCTCCACAACCTTGAAGTATTCTCAGAACACTGATGGCAATCATCATCTTTACCTCTTCAAGAACAAACATACCCCCATATTGAGACTATACAACAAAGACTTCATGGGCTGCAGGTTCTGGAGAAAGGATCTGGCCACCTTGTGGCTCACTCCTCACCGCCCGACTCTGAATTTGTGAGCGACGACAAGGGTGGGAGTCAGCCGGTCTCGCCTGGATTGAGATCGTGTGCAGGAAATGCGTAATCTCTGATATTTAATGATGGAGAACCTGGAATAACTGACGGTTTTACCCTCTTACAGGCTTGCGTGGGCGGAGATACGTATCACCATGGCCAAGCTATTGTGGCACTTCGACTTTGAGCTCACGAGCCCGGACGACGACTGGTGGAATAAGCAGCGCACTTATTTTATATGGGAACGACTTCCGTTAATGGCAAATTTGAAATCGAGGACAACTTGATCTAAACCTATGGATGTAGTTTTCGACGGAGCTACAGACGTGAGAGGAACTATACCGCAAATGCTAGTTGCCAGAATAAACAACATGGGCTGGCTTCACTTGCACAGGAATCAATTGGTGTGCGACCCGTGCGGGACTGGTGAACATCAAACGATCCTTCCACTCAATCAGAGACGCACGCTGGCTGCCGATTCCGAAATGTGACGACTTGGGGCTCGTCTTTCAAGGATTCTGGCAGACATGCCTAGAGCTGAGGTTGTTGGCCTGTGGCTCGGAGGGTTTCTAGGGGCAACACACTTGACCTTACTCTGCCCAGGTGTATGAATATCTCCTGTGTCAGATTTGTATTCCTGATACACACAAGTGCAAGAGGCAGATAGCAAGTTTCTGACACACACGATTTGTTCAAACCTTGCACAACCGCCCATCATTAGAAACAACCCAGTCATCGCTCCCAGCAGCAACGGTGCAGTAAAATAGCCCTTCAGGATCCCACTTCCGCTTGATAGACAGCAGCTTGTCATAGTTAGCCCCATAAAATGCCTCCTTCCAGTTGGGCTCCCGGAAGTCTCCCTCGTTAACATACGTCCCCATTCCGGGAGTCGCCTTTTCAATAGCAGGCTGCAGAACATGCGTGATGAGGTCGAGCTCCGCAAACACATCAGCCCAAGGATCTTCGAAGCTGAAAGGGACCTCAAGCGACGCCGACACGATGGCATCGCGCCACGCGGGCAGCACGGCGTTCTTGCCACCCCCAAACGGCCCCACGTTCGTGCCCACACCGATGAATATGCCACCCTCCTCGGCGATGGTGCGCGACGTGGCTGAGAAGTTGGCCAGCTGGGCCCGTGAGATCAGTCGGCCGCCGAAGTTTGCCGTTCCAACTTGGATCCAGCCATCTGGTAGTGGCCCCCAGTAGGCGCTGTAGTGGTCATAATAACTCGGATTCTCGGTATAATCAACGCTATGATGTAGGCCTAGGGCCGCCAGCTTGGTGAGGAAAGGCTGCATGGCCTGCTCGAGCTCATTTTGCGTCCTGTTGTAGGCCGTCAGGGCGGAGATAGTCAGGTACTCGGTCGTAAAGTAGTAGATCACCATGGTCCCGAAGTCCACCAGGCCCGGGAGGGCGGCGTGCAACGCGTCCACTGCGTCGAAGACCCGTTCTACGGAGTTTCCGTTGTTGGCTTTCTCGACTGAGAGCTTGAGGCCACTGACGATGGCTTCAGGATAGGTCTTTACTGTCATTGAGACAACGACGCCGTAGTTTCCGGCACCACCTCCACTGTGCAGGCCAGGCGTCAGGAGTTACTTCTCAGTTCTCATGAGATAGTGGCATATGGACATACCTGAGGGCCCAGTACAGATCGGTGTTTTCTGTCTTGGAAGCGGTGACAAGTTTGCCACTGGCAGTGATAACCTCAAACGACAGTGTTTGGTCAGCACCAAGCCCAAAGTTTGTACTTATAGCAGAGTGACCGCCGTTTTGTGTATAGCCCCCAGCCACGCCCACCGTAGGACATTCTCCTCCTACAGCGACACGCCCGAGCGCGGTAGCAGCCTGCAACATCTCATACCCCTGTACTCCCGCACCCAGCTTGAGAGCCGTGCCAGCGAAATCAGTGTCAACCCATTGGATCGGTGTGGTGTCCTTCAGATAGTGAGTCCAGACCGCCAATGCCCCAGCGCCAGTGGAACGACCCAGGTAGTCGTGGCCGGTGTTTCGGACGACCAGGCGGATGTTCTTCTCCCTAGAAAAAATGACGGCGGCAGCGATGTCCTCAGCGCCAGTGGCATTGACTGCATAGCGGGCGTACGCACCCAGCTCACATGGCCGCTCGCGAGGAGTCCACGGATCGCAGCTCTGATTGGCGAAGAACGGGGCCATCACGCTGGAGCTCGATTTGAGGCTACAGCATCTCATCAGGTATGTCTGGCGTGGCAGTAAGGGCAGTTTGTTTTGGTGAACTTACTGTACACCCGCGTACAGCCATTGTTCCCGGAGGTATGCACACTGCTCTTCATCATAATAGGGATCGTGACAAGGAGAGCCAAGCGGAACCGTTGCAATGAGTCGTCCTCCAACCGTGGCGTTCAGGGACGACCACTCGGCATCAGAGGGCCAGCACTGATCTCCAGGGAAGCACCTGCAGTTATCACCGGCTGTGTCAGCGGGGTTTCGCAATTTCACTGGCGGTATCGGCTTCTGTTCGAAGGCCGAGGGTGCTGCGGCAACATGGGCCAACAGCAGGGCTGAGGCGATCGGGGGAAGCTTCATATTGCACGACCCAGGTTTAGTTTAGCCAGGGTCTTGCCGGTGCTGAACAAATGTTTTAAGGTCAAAAGTCAACAATAATGGTATGTGGCGGACGGATGCCGTATTTTACTTTGCCACACACAGCGGTCGACCGTGCCAATGCATAGGTACCTTGGCAGTAGCCATATCTAGCTGTAAGACGACTTGGGTGTTGAAGATTCCTGTTGGTTGGGCATTGTGAGAGGAGGATTTAGTGGATCGACAAAGCTACTGCAACCTTGGAACTGCTGCAGCACGTAAGCCAGGTGGCTAGATCCTCCGGGATGCTTGGCATCGGCAGTGTGTAGCAATAATATTGATGTCCAAGGACAAGAATGTCTACTTCAATCCATATTTGCATGCATTGCCCGACCTTTGCAGCTTCGTTTTACGGAACCACCAGGAATCGTCGACTGAGTGCTCCCTTTGCCTCAGACATCCACCGACACCAGCTCAGCCCAGCTTTTGATGAAACGACGACTTTTCTACAGTTCTATCTTCAGTTCAAAAATTCTTTCGAAATATGGCCACTCTTCTTGTGTGCTGTTCGAAATGGTTTCTTGTAAAAAAAAAACTGGACGTTGAGACAGGGGACCGAGAACAGACGCTCAGCATTCCATGATTTATATTTGCATATTTACAGGCTGAATTGCCACAAAAAGGGATCATATTCAAGTACCTTGAGGAGCTTTTGAAGCCGCAGTAAAGTGGGCTAATTACAATATATCCTCTCATGTGCTTCTCGTCACGAGAAACAGAGCCACTATGCCCGCGTATAAATAGCGCTTCCGAGCGGCGTACGCTGCTTGAGAACACACTCGTTAATCAACTCGATTCCACTACGCCGTACGTTGGATTCGTGATACATCTAGAGACGTCAACACGCCTCCTTAACTAGTTACCTCGTTTGAGTGACTCCTTAGCGCCTCTGCCTTGCCCTTCCATTCGAGTACAATACATCACTCGGCCGTCGATGCGAGCCTGCGATAAGATTCACACCTTGACCAAAGGAAAATCTGCTCCACACCGTAGCCCATTTGAAAATACTTATAAGCATTTCTACCATTTCTTCATGACAGCATCCAGTTTGGCTGACCACGATGATGACCGAGGACCTTGTGAAATCTCCCAGAATCGTTGGGAGCCGGACAAATGAGCAAAGCTTGGGAGAGTTGTGTGACTAAGGGGTCTCCCTGAGATGTGAACTAATTAATATGAAACTTTGGTGCTAGCATGGGTGCACTGCTAGAGTTGGGAACCGATGTGTACGCCAGTCGAGCCCCCATAATAGCAAGAAACCCGTCACTATGCCGTGCGGTTATAAACGTCGGTGTTTATGCTCGCCTTGAAGCTCACTTTGGCCTTTGCGCTCGTAATCGGTTCCCAAGCATACACCAAGGAAAAGAAGTCACAACGCATCGAAATTTCCATTGCAGCCTGAGGGCCAGCAGATTCCTTGTAATTCAACCGTGACGATGCCGTGCATAGCCTACCCATAAAACATGTGTACAAAGCCAACCAAACTCCTCTGTGTATCGTCTCGTATATTTTATTCAGGGCAATCCCTGTACTCCACGAAATGCCGGATGGTATCATGAAATGTCTGGGTCGAGCCCAGGAGTAGAAAGTGGCTTGAACGTATCATGTTGCGTGCTCTGAAAACAAAAATACTGCCAAAACAATGCTCCGGTCATGCCGCGTCCTCACAATGCCGATTTTCCCGGTGTGTCCAGAGCCGATTTATCAGTCTTCGCTTGGGTGTGCTCCTCTGAAGCATCCTTTTTTGGTGTTGCCTCAGACGCCCGGCCCGAGTCACTTGCCTCTTCCACCGTATTGGGAGAGCTTGTCGAAGTATCGCCTTTTGCCTCAGTAGATGACTGCTGCCCGTTCACATCGTCCTTTCGAGGGGTGTCTTTGGGCTCTTGGGGTCCGACAGATGTTTGCTGAGCTTCGTGCGACGTGGAGTGGTCCTCAAGTCCGGAGCCAATTGCACGCAAGTCCTCCGCTTTGTGCGACGTCTCCTCACCTGAAACGCTGTGTCCATCGGGGCTGTCGGGTGCATCGTTGAAGTTCAGACCCTCCTCAACCTTGTCCGCCAAGTCTTCGACCTCAGCCCGCATCGCAGCCTCTCGCTCCTCGGCGCTCCTCAGCTGCCTCTCGGCCTCCTTGTTACCAACAATCTCTCGCCACATAGCATCCAGTTCGCCTCCCCAGCCCAGCTCATCTGCAAGCTTGCGTACACCAGAGTCGCAGTCGCCGAGAACTAATACGTCGTCCGGCCGGGATCCTAGGGAGCCGACACGCTCCAAGTTGAAAAGAACACGGGGCGTCTCGTCCTTTACCATTTCCGGCAGGCTCGCAAAGGGCTGCACGGTGAGGCTCGTTCCCATGACCAGGGCTAAGTCGCCGTACGAGGGGACGTGCCTGTTCTTGTGGAACTGCTCCGGAAGCTGCTCTCCGAAGAAGACGATGTCAGGCTTAACCAAGCCATCGCATTTCTTATCGACACAACGGGGCACCTCGCCCTGAAGCACGTACTCCTTCATCTTGTCGTCCGGAAATGTCGTCTTGCACTCGATGCACCTCTGGGTGGCGAAGCTGCCGTGAGCCTCGACAATCAGCTCACCGGGGACGCCAGCCTGTCGCTCGAGGCAGTCAATATTCTGGGTGAAGAGCATTCGGAGGAGGTCCTTCTTGGCAAGCAGCGCGATGAAGGCATGCGAGACGGTGGGCGAATAGTTGCCAGGATACAGCTCTTTCGCAAGGACGTAGAAGGGATCGGGGTTCTGACGGAAATAGGAGATATCGAAGACGGCCTCGGCGTACGGGAGGTTGAGGCGAGCAAGATTGGCATACAGGCCGGTGTTTGGGGAGCGGAAATCAGGAACTACACGCCATAAGATCAGCCCGCAGTCGCGGGGGAAAAGATCAGGTCGGCTGTACGGCACGGGAGAGACCACTACTTACTTCCAGCAGCTGTGGAGATGCCAGCGCCTGTCATGACCACAATCCTGCGAGCGTGCCCATCCTTGATCATCTGGGCAACAGCAGAAAGCGATCGTTCGGACAGGGTGGTAGGAGGGGTGTCATCCTCGATGAGGCCGGACTGCTCTTGGCCCATCTTCCTTCGCGACGGCTTTTGCCAGGAGCGGGGTCCTTTTTGCTGGTGACGTGCGCGCCGACGGCGACCTATCTTGGCGGTATTTGGTAGGCAGGTTAGGTGTGAGGTGATGTGATGTGTAGAGAATGCTCACCAGTTTGGCGGTTGCTGGGCAGAAGAGCTAGAGGAACAGTGTAATGATATGGCGGAAGTCTGGTAGGATGAGGTTAGAGGGCAATTGTGTCGGAGGTCAAGGTTTGTATTCGATTCACACAGTCCAGCGTCCTTTCGACGCAAGTCAACTTAAGCTGAAGCAGGGACCAACCTCGGGTGAGTGGATGGCGGGGCTTTGTAGGGCTTATCTTATCAGACCCACCCAGTGGCACAGCAGTCACAGGGTTCAGGGCTCAATGTTTAAACTTTTGGGGCCAGAGCCGCATCGGTCAGGGGGTGATGGAACCGTCCTGTCTGATTAAGCTCACCCACAGCAATTCTCCCATGCTCGATCAGCTTCTCACTCACCTGCGCCATCTGGTGCGAGATTCCAATGCTGCCGGAATTGCACGCCTGTGCCCTTGGCGACGTAAATTAACTCCCATACAACAGCCTGCCGGCACAATCGTAAGTCGGGCCGCAGCCACTGACTGCAATTGATCCTGCACTTCAGGTAGCTTCACACCAGTATCCCAGACTATAGCAATACTTCTCATTGGCTCTCACCCTTTGTGACTCTCGCAGGAGGCTATAACGAGGATCTCAATGGCAGGTTCCACACTTTGCTGAATTGGCTACACTTGAGGTTTTGCTCAAGAAGTTCGGGTCAGCACACTCGATGATGCAACCTCACTGAATGCCTCAAAATTGAGTTTGGCCCCACATTGAGGTTGTTGAGAATTTGGTTCAATTCTTGGTTGAAATTTGTGGAGAACGTCATTTCAAGTTGTGGTTGGCGGGTAAAGTTGGATCGTAGTCAGGGGTTCCAAGAATCAAAGGCAGGTGGTGTGATACTGCTCGTAGAAAGCTCCGACCCGTTGATTTTGTTTTTAAAGGTATCTTGAATGAAGATACATAAATTCTATATTTTTCCACTTGGAAATCGTGAACATGGTATTGAGCGAGAACCGACCGTACCAGCAAGATGTGAACAACGAACCGGATCCGACGAGGTTTTGCTGGAACTGGACACAATATATTCGACGACAATCGAAAAGTGGTAATGATTCCGGTTAATTGAATACTATCCCACTGAAAAGAAATCACGGAGAACATCAGCTACCTAACAAGTCTTCGAGTAGTCATTTCAAGTCTCATACTCCATTGACCAAACCATGCTGGGGCCTGGGCAGCTCAAATATGGATAAATAGACACCGCTTCAAGTTTCTTGAAATGGTATTCAAAACTCGTATATGTGTGTACACAAGATTTCTGGAAATTTCCAGCCGGAGGTGCTTTCATATCAAGCAACGTTTGCCCAAAGAAAAGAAGAGGCGGCGCTCCAACCAAAGTCGAGAAGCCGGCGTGCACATCACGGCGGATCTTGTGTGGAGTCCCAGCTCCGGTGAAGAGGCTGGTGGCATTCCTAAGGACGCTCGCAACGTTCGTGACATAAGTCAGGGTGACTTTGACTTGCTTCTTGGTCCATCCCAGCTCGGTGGGAAGGCGCTCGTTTTCTGTTTTGGTTCAAAAATACCAGTTAGGAAATGGGCTCTGACGATGATAGATGCAAGGCACGTGAGAAACGTACCGAAGAAGTAGGTGACGAGCTTCTTCTCGAAGGTGGGGTTCTGCAGACTCCCGAAGACGATGAATGGGGCGGCGACCTCGCCGAGGCTGAACTCCTCAGTAATCGTCGTGAACGTATATTCGGGATTGTAGGCCCTCGACGTGACCTGTCGCGCCAGCTTGCTGTTCGCGATCTGCTCTGGGGTGAGGATATCGATGGTCCAGTAGACGGTAGAGGTGTCGAAGATAGATTGGTTGAAGACGTGGTTGTTTCCGAAGAAGGCATCGGAGCGGCTGGCAGTTGATATATTAGTGGGAGTCTCGCCTGCGACTAGACATCTCGCATGTACATACCTCAAGCTGGCGTCATGTTCCAAGACATTGTGGCGGTTAAGGTGATCACTAAAGAAGGTCAGGCGCCGCGCTACAATTGTGAAGATGATCGAGGTGGTTTACAGCGTTAAGAAGGTGGCATTTGGCTCAGGGTTGGCGATGGCTGCTTGATTCCACAATATACCGGCCAGCTCCGCATTGAAGCTTAGGCCAGTACCCAGAGCATGAATCGCATTTTCTCGGGTGATGTTCCGGCCGTCACGAGGGAGGAAGCCGTGGTTCGCCAAAGTGTTCATCATCGGGCAAGGCGCACGAACTACACCGTGTCAGTTGGTCGTGGCTCGAAAGGGCTCCTTCTCCTCTTGGACCTACAGTCATCGGGGCCGTCGCCACTGCCCTTCAGTCAGAGAGCCGTCCCTATTTTGGGGTAGAGCGGAGGCCAGAAGGCACCATTGGGCAATGGAGAAGACTGAAAGCTTCATGGTGTCTTATAATTCGTGTGTCTCTGGATTGCGCTAATCAGAGGAACAAGTTTCAATAGTATTTGCCTGGGATGAAGGTCATAGTTGTTCCTTTCAGAAGCGGAACATAGAGGGGCTTCTTGTAGTCATCTTGTGAGATTATCCATGGCTCTTCGGGGCTGTGTTCAATGTCCCTTTTCCTTAAGCACTCAAGCTAGAGCGCCATCAAGTAAGTGATAGGTCGCACAGATTCTATTTCCATAATAGGGGGGCATCACTCTCTCTGGGGCAGTGATGCCTCGCCCCAATCATCATGGACGGCGTGCTCCAGATAGAAGATATGGCCTTGTATTCCCCAGTATATCCCTGTCGATGATGCAGATCGTCACCTGCCCAGGTTGGGATGGCAGGCTGCAAGACAGGCTGCGCGAAAGGCACGGAGCCAATGAGGACAAGCGGGATTGTTGCTGAAGCGTGTTTCAAGGGAGTGTTCTGGTGCAGTGGTGTCCACCGCTTGACCGCAGTGCTCATCCACAATAGTTGCTCATCAACGTCAAACGTGTGGGCCGCAAACCAATGCAGGAATGCAGGGCTGCAGGGCCTTCCCGTGTGTTCGGCATCGCACATACTGTATCCACGATACTACAGTATAGTAGTCAACTGAGAGGCCTCTGCGATCTTCACGCCCGTATTCGGCAGTGCAGTAACGGCTCGCCCCCGTCTGACGAATAGCAATGTTGGGAATACGGAAAACGGCAGCGACCATCTATCATGAACACTTGGGGAATCGACCGGGATGGTCGTTCTCAGTCTCTCTATCGTATTATCAACCTGCAGTCGCACACATTGGTCAGAACAACGCACCTTAAGAAGCAACATTATACATCCCCTCGTGAGTAGCCATTCAGTCTGTCAATGCGTTTGCACAAGTTTCTGCACTGTCCAGAATTTCCCCATGCTATCACTGGGGGTTCTTTTTCCAGCTCAGCTTGCAACCACTATTGGTGCTTTGTGATTTAAGGGTCAAGTGTCTCTTTGGTTAGTCTTCAGATCGTCAGAGTCATTCTACAATCTTTTCCTCCTCGATGATCAGCACGCTCAGTTAGTGGAGCTCTTGATGGGAGTTCAAAGTGTGGATGAACAACAGTTTACCCCAAGAACAAAACCTCTGCAAAATTGACTCGACGGCAACGGGCGAATTCCCATTGTTTTGACACAGCTGGGTTGTCTTTACTCTTCAACATTGGTCAGCCTTTAGGAAATAGCTACCATAGCTTCGTTGCAAGGCTATTCTTAGCACGCAGAGCCGTCTGACTCGTTTCGACTGGCCGACGTCTAGCCTGATGGCGAGAACGGATTTGTCGTCAACTGGTCTAATGTATATCGCTTTCCTAGTGCAGGGGTCGCCGGCCTAAAGAGTCGAGCGGAGCTCTTTTCGAAAGGGACGGATTTCTCTGACAGGGTATTGCTTTCATCTTGGTCGGACGAACGACGTTCATTACGGGCAGCACAAGAAGCCCGTCACTGATATGTCGAGCTGTTCGAAACTACAGGGAAAGTAGATGCACTCATCCCCTGAGCCTGGTTTTGGCCCCTATATAGCTTCCTGATTTCAACACTGTTCAGGATTTTTGGTGTATTCGTGCCCGATCCGACCTCGTTTGTGCCACTAGGACGCCGGAGCCCGTGGAAGCGTGCTCCAAACGGCGGCTTGACCACTTTTATGACGATACTGATTTGACTCTTTGTCCCTCGATCGCTCACATGAGCTTCGATATCCTCGTCCCCGGGAATTGGTGACCATTTCGAAGCGGCGTATCCCCTCATTTTCGTAGTACCGTAAGCCAATTCCACTGAGGAGATTTATGCAAGCTCACCCTTTGTAAATCGTTGGGCAAACGCCTTCTTCAGAAGACGTCATCCTCCTCAATGAGAAATCTGGTGTCCCTGGGTTCTCGGCCTTCATCCCTCCCCCGTGGTGGTATCTCACTGGGAAGGCAAGCTTGGTGTCGCCAGGAATTCTGAAGACACTTCAAGGCTTCAATACTATTGGTCATATCGATGTCTGCACTGCCCGACTTGGACTGTTGCTTGTCGAGGTGGGCCAACCGGGGATTTACCAAGACTTCCATTGCCCGGCTAATCCGAGCAATGACGGGGAAAAAGAACGATTGGTCTTCCTAGGTGTTTTCTGTAGGGAGTGGTATCCCTCGCGACTTTGAAAAATTCATGCTATTCATAAGGCTGCTCCATGACTCCATGAGCCTGAGTATGTGCTCGTGACATTTTACGCGGCAAGACACCAACGGCATGAGCCCGTAGTGGAAGGCGTCGATGTCGCTCTCCCATACGGGGTGCTCGGCTAGCTCCCTCAACTCATCCTTCTCGTTCAGTTTGATGTATCAACATAAGTTTCTGCCCCTCCCAACCGTGTCAAGTGTATTTCTGTCATGCTTTGGATCCCCCTGGCATCAGTGACCAGTCTGAAGCTGAAGAGATCGTTGAGCGGGGCCTCGGACGTCTTCGGGCTGACCCGTGTACTTCTTATCACCGAGTCGTCTCTCAGAATGCATGAGGAGGCCTCAGGTTCTTGAAACGAGTGAAATGGGACCCAATTAGCCGTCATCATCGATATCCTCATCTTGACGGCTGACCTGAGATTTAGCTGGCTGCATGTATAGAGGGTTTGATGATAATGTGACAGCGTTCTTTTCCATCCCGCAAACATTATCTTCCCGATCCTATTCTTAAGCAACTTACACACATACTTCCAGGCTCGTGGGAAGCTCTTAAGCCGCTTATTGCGCGGCCTTGAGTCCTTCAGATCCTGATAGAGTTCAGTCTCCTAATGGTCTATGTGTGCGAGAGGAGCATGCCGTGCCCGTCCCTCTTCACAGTCATGATCTTCCGAGCTTTCGATTGCGGATTCTGCCAGGCACTTCACCTATTCATGGGTCATTCGCTCGGCATCCCCCTCTTTTCTTTCGCGCACGACCAGGGGCAGGATGGACCGCCTGCAATGTCCGATTAATTGTCTATAAATGCCCTCGCTGTTCTAAGGAGGTTGCAATTTCAGACTCTTCTAAGAATGATACAGAAAGTCATTTGCTATCTATACTGCTTTTATCATTGATTAATTAACAAGCGATATACTTTGATCAATTCTATAGTATGTTATTGTTTTTATAGTTTAACACATGGTTTGGGTTACTCAGGTGGTCCCAAGTGCCACGGCATAAATCCTTAAATAGCCAAAACTATCTATCCCACCCTCAGTCGATCATCGTGGGATCTTTTCCGGATCTACCCTAGTAATACTTAACATGCTGATATAATGTACTAGCCCTAGCACTTTGTTCGGAAGCTAAAGCCAGCCTTTGCCCACCTCGCACCCAGAATGAGAATTGATCCAACCAACACAGAACAGGCTGCCCACAGTTGCGGCCCTAGAAATTGTCTAGGACCCGTGGTCTGTAAGGCGCCTCCCACAGGAGGTCCGGTCATGGATGCAATGCTGATAATAGCGAACGACATGCCCATCCGCGTCCCGACTTTATCTAGCCGGTCCGTGATACTGGCGATAGTGGTTGGCAACAAGCACTGGTTCAGGTTAGCGAGAGTGGATTGGCACGAGAGCGTGGAAGAGAATATACCTGGAATGCTCCTGAGGTTGCCCCGTAGACGGCTGTGAAAGCATAGTAGCCGCCGATGTTGACCACAGCCAACCAGGAGAATGCCACTATTACCCACGTGAGTGTGACGGGAAGCAGCACATTCATCGGTCCGAGACGATCAGAGAATAAGGGCGCAATGATGCGGAAAGGGAGGCCGGCGCCGTTGAGAATCATGACGAGGACGGAGGCGGCCGAGTAGGACATCCCGAGGTCTTGGACGGCGAAAGACGCGATGTAATAGAAGGTATAGTAGTTGGCCCACATAATCAGCCACCAGCCTGCAACAAACGTGTCGAAGACGGGCTCTCGGAAGGCGGCCCAGTCGATGATGGGGCCGGTCTTGCGCGGGGGCAGGCGAGGCCGCATAAAGCCCAGACACACACCCAGCGCAGTCAGGTTGATGAAGCCCAAGACTCTCGACGTCCAGGCGAAGCCCAGCTTCGGGATCAGCTGTCGCACCACGAGAGGGTAGATAATGCCCCCGACGGAGTTGCCTGTAGTGACGAGCCCCATGGCCAGCCCGCGTTTCTTGTCGAAGTACTTTGCAAAAGTTAGCAGCTAGGTATGCCAGAAGGGATCTTGTTCATCCCCCAGGCGTGATGCGAGGGTCTGTCTGTCAACTCACAGTGGTCACGAGCGCGAGCGAGGGGGTAAAGAATATGCCGCCGCCCAGACCGGTGAGCACTCCTTGCGTCAGCATGAGCTGCCAGTACGTCTTGGAAACGCTCATCAGAAACATGCCTAGGACCTGCAAGGCGGCTCCGGCGAAGAAGGTCGGCACGAAGAAACCGGCATCCAGGAGCCTTCCGGTGAACACTCCCATGACCATGGTCAGCCAGATCTGCAGGGAGCCAATCCATGAGATTGTCGAGGGCGGTGTGTCAGGCATTGTCTGCTCGTAATATGTTTGGAAGCTACCGAATGAGTTCAGGTAACCCCAAGTCACGAAAATAGCGATCCTGTGCGCAGCTTGTCAGTATCTCAAGCGAGCAGTCAGGCAGGGCAACTCGAGCAGTGTGCTCTTGCATACCATCCCTGCGCCAAGGTTAGCAATCTGGCGGTCATTGTCTACTGGCACAACTCAGGCACAACTCGTGCAGAAAATCAGGCACATTGTCTTCAATTCAGAGCTGCCTCGGTATCTTGAATTCCTAGGTAGGTATCAATAGATAATTCAACAATTAGACGTACACAAGCCACCTGAGTCCAGGCCTTGACGCCGCCGTTTGGGGGAGGCGGCGGCTCCGGCCACCCTCGCGTCGTAATGCGCGAGGCTATGGTGGACAGAACATTGCTGGCCGTCCTTCTCAGATCCTCCGACGCACGGGCGGTCCTCTGCCTCCTCATCATTGACGGGGGCGCGGTAGACCCTGCGTCGTCATCGTCATCGTCGTGGGACCGCTGCCTGCCTGCCTTTGGGCCAGGTGGACCACAGTGCTTTTCATCGTCGTTGTGGAACATGCTTGACGGAGCCATTCTGGGAGAGAGGCTGCATGTGGGTTATGGTGATGTAGTGGAACCTCTTTGTGTTTTTGGTATTGCTTCCCTGCGACGACGCCAGGCACAGGCATCGTGTGATACTTGAAGGCGCCGCAAAGAAATGACCCAAAGGTTCACTCTCACCCCTTCAGGCTTGAAGGGCGCAAAACTCAGACCGGAGCTCCGTCGTCGGTGGGGCGTGGCCCACTTGTCGCCGGTCCCGGACTGGCTGGCTGCGACAGCTCGGCCCATGATATGCCGGCATTGGCCTCCGGGTGCCCGACAGCCGGGCCGGGCTGTGGTCCGTCCACCAGATATGACGCTGGACGGACATTCGTGGGGTGAGTTTAGGCGCGACCAAGTTTTGAGTCCCAGCATGATCGAAATGTGATCTCTCAATGAGGAGCATTACGGCGAATTGCACACCGGGAACTCAAGAGCGAAGGCTGTGAAGCGATTGTGGTTGACAGTCTGGTGCTGAGCTCTGATGCGTCGGCCCTGCCGCCGTAGATGTCTTCTCCCTGCCCCCTCGATAACCAAACAACCAATTGCCTTGTCATGTCACGCAACTTTGGTTGAGTTGATGGGCTGTTAGAGCTCCTGGAGTGGTTAGTGCCCCGTACTGAGCAGATAGATGAACGTGCGAATACCTAGGCTATGCAGTCTTATACACCCAACGGACCATTGATAGCCCCATATACCGTAGCAGGGTCTTTGAAGTCAAGTCGGGATTCGATGACTGACTAGCTTCTGGACTATTGGTCTCGAGATGCAAAGTGCTTGTAAATGCAAATGCAAGGTGCATGCAAATGCATGGTACTCGGACCATTGCCCTCTTGCTTTTTTGATGGTCCGTCCGTTTGTTTACAGCATTGCACTTATTGCACCAGTTCAGTGGGATCGGATTTGTTTGTGTGCCATGATATTCAGATTGGCATTATTGGCACTGCCCCCGAGTAGCAGAGATGCTCTGAGGTCAGTGTCTGTCAGCTGGGTGATGTATAAAGTATTAATAAGAGACAGTATTCCTCCTTCATCATGTTCTAATTATTACAGAGTTGCATTGCCGGCCAGGCTAAGCAGGAACGCGCCAGCTATGACTGCTGAGTGTAGTAATTGGACACAATCTTTGGTTGCCCTTCCGAGGGTGCACATTGCTGCCCGGATAGGGTCTGCCCTGGTTGGGCATACATAGCGCCAATGCGGGGGGTGCATAGGAACACCAACCCGGTACTGAACGTCCTCCTGCCCTCACACAGTCACATCCTCCGGCGGCCACTCCTAAATCCAACCTCATCGCCCTGCTCTGATCCTGAACGCCCACTGACCTCCGCCAGCCCAGCCTCTGATTGTCCCATTGTCTGATCCGCTGATCTCACATGCTTTTCCCAGATCTCGCTACCGGGAAAAGAAGGGTTGCGTCGATCAGATGCCTGCTTTTCCTGACTGCTAATGCCAGCTTCTGGAAGATCGGTCCTCGCTTCTGGCCTGGGCACAGCATATCCTGGCAAGTCTTCGCAACCGTCCCGAGTCGACGACGATCACTCGCCTCCCAGAGACGCCTATCGACGGCCCCCATGCCACAAGCGAGCATCATCAGACTGAGACTGCCAGGTCTGAGAGCCTGAGAGCCTAGAGAAGCGAGAGCCACGCGATGCCGTGATGGGCAACCGGGCCCTCGTAATGGCCTTGTCTCACCTTCCCAGGACAAGGTTTTCTCCCCCTAAGCCACAGCGCTCACTGTCCCGGTCTGGATGCGCCTCCATGGTTGCTTTTGCGCGTCTGGCGGACAGCTGTCAACTTGGATGACCACCTGGGCAAACGAACGCCAAGCAAGCCGTTCGTTCGTTCTTTCGTCCGTTCATCTGTGCAGCATGGTTCCTGGGGCTCCTGGGGTTCCTGGCTCTCTCCCGGTTAATCTACCTGGATCATCGGGTTCCCATCTCGTGACGCCTTAAAACCCCCCTATCGACCGGGTTGCTGCATCGACCGTTATCGCGGGCATGCGACTCGGATCGCTGAGCGTCCTCTGCCATCTCCTCATCAATACCGGAACCTGTCGAAACACACCGACACGCGGCAAGCCTTGCAGCAGTTCTGTACTAGTCCGATGCTCCTAGAGTCTCCCGCTCTTGTCCTGGCGCCCTTTTACCCCTGCGGCGGCATATGCAAGGCGGCAGAGGGGCCTGCAAGCCTTCATTGTGCTCACCAATCCCGTTCTGAGTCAACAATCTACTCCTGCTGTGCTTCTTTCTCCCTTCGAGCCCCGTCCCGTGGCAGAGGCTTGCTCGTCCTCGTGTCTTTTTCTGCGGAACAGATCTTACGACCTTGCCGCGCTCGTCTTGGCTGATCTGGGTTGAGACACCGTCCCTTTCCCCGTCATTTCATTTGACTTGTGGCCCGCCCGATGCTACCTCGCCCTATTGCCCGCAAGGACCTGATGGACAAAGTTTTTGGCAGCAAGGCTAGGGATAAGCATCACGCATGACTTCTTTTCCCTTGCCGTCTCGAACATGTCAACTATGCTTCTCGACATCACTTTGTTGTTATATCCTCCGGGACAGTGTCTCGTGTGGCAGCACCGTTTCGGCTGATCTGCTGCGTCATTGCGAGCCATCAGTTGGTCCTGTCGTTGTGGTCCTATAACCCGTGTCACCGCATAGGACGACCACTGCTGGAAGCCCGGCCGCATACTCTCGTTCTCGTCCACTTTCCTTGTCCGCGCAAAACAATTTGTTAATCAACATCTCCTCCTCGGTAGTACCGCTTGTCTGGTCTACTTTTTCTGTAAGACCTCAAGTCCGGGCCACTCCGCCCGTTCGGTCGTCTGTCCGTTGCTCCCACGGCCGACGTTGGCTGCATAGCAGCCCTTTAATATCAAGCTCTGATCTGAGTCGCCCACGCCCCGGGCTCAGGACCTGTGTTGTGACGAGGCTTTTTTAGTTCCTCGACTGCCGCCACAGCAAATGTCCATCCGGAAGGGAGTCGTCTTGTTATTCGATCCCAGAGTTTGCCCTGTGCAACACAATTGTGACAGCCCCTCCAGTGGCTAATACCTGCTGCTCGAGGACGACGGACGGCCTAGGTCTGAGTGTAGCTTCTGTGCTCCTCTGACTTCCAAACCTTGGGTCCTGTTTGCTACCGGCCTACTTGGGAGAATCACCATGGATGCGATCGAGCAAACTTTCCCAGAGCTTCTGGCCAGGGACCTGGCAAGATCGCAGGACGTCTTCCGCACCAGGAGCTTGACCGCAGGGTCGCCGGCGGCATCGCTGGCCCTGGAATGCCAGCCACCTCAGGTCCCGCGCCGCAATCCCGGTCGTGTTGTTACAAGTACGTTGCACCGCACAACTTCAGAGACCGCTTTGTACTCTCCAGGAGAGTACGCTAGGTTCAGAGCGGATACGGCCAGAAGACAACAGCGGGAAAGGCAGCAAGAAGAGTGGCCTCTAAAAGGCCCCGGGCCCCGGCTCAGCTCGCTGCCAGACAGACGGCAGGACCACATGTTCGCCATCAAGGAGATACACATGAAGCAGGGCAGCAGCAAGGAGAGCAAGAGGTTGTTCCTCAACGGCCTCGATGACGACTGGGTCAGTGATTCGTCTGCAGACATTGAGCCTGGGACGTCGTTGCCATCGGTCCGAACCCGAAAGCAGTCTGTGACTACTGCGGCCACATCGGTGGAGATCCGTTCGGTGCTTGGAGGATCAGGAGAAGCATGTCTCTCTCCGACTAGCAGTCTAGGCAAGGAAGCCGCACGAGCTCCTGGAAGGGGCGACAGGAGCTGGGTGGACTTGGACCCTGACATGTTGAGGTCTGAGGCAGAATTGGATGGAGGCGTGGCACCGATCGGAGCTGCTGAGTATTCAGATGGCTCACAAGCCCAGTCTGCAGCGCGGTCGAGCGTGAGGGGCAATGCAGGACAGCTTGCTCATGTCGATGTCCCCAGGAGGAGGTCCTCTCTCAGCCACCAAGTCACCACTGTTGTGATCGGGGAGGCCACGCAGGTTCGAGTAGGTTGTGCCCCGCACATGGTCGACCTGGACGCCGCTTCCAAGCCGCCCACACCCCCTCTACCACACGAGGCATCTTCCCTTCTGCCCCAGTCGTACCATTCTCCAGACGACTGGGAAGCCAACGAGGCTGCCTCGTATCAGATCGCTACTGCCACATGCCGCCCGCCCATCTACGAGCCACAGTACGCTCTCACAGCTACGTCGAGCTACCAGCTTCGACCTCCTTCGCCACCTCCCCAGGAGGCTGTTGCTCACGACGCGTTGGACGCTTCTCAACCTTCGCGACAGCACGCAAGCTTGCTCTACAAGCTTCGCAAAACACGAAGTCATTCCAGGATGCCCATCGTCACTCAAGTTCAGTCCTGGCTGGACTCAAGCGCCACCACTGCTCACCTCAACTCACCAACAGACCTCGCCACCAGCTCTCCTACGAGCAAGGCTCCAGTCGGCAGTGTCCGAGTCGCAGCTGAAGTCTTGGAAAACCTACGCATCAGTGTCGGCAACTTCCCCGACACAATGCTTCGCACCTCCTCTCTGACCGTACAGACGATCCGCAGCTATTCGCGTAAGCTCAGGCGTGGAGGCACCAGCAGTGGCGATCGTGGCTTCGGTCGTGACAGCGACGACTACACGTTCGCAGCTTTCGACGCGCACACCATGGAATCTGTGCCTGTGTCGATGGACCGCAAGTCGTCGTTGGGCAACCTGAGGCTCAAAAAGCTCTCTTTGCGTGGCAAGAAACTCCATCTCTCATCTCGCCAAGCACCTACTCACGGTTCGCCCTTTGCGAAGGATGAAGATGACTTCTGGCCACCCATGGACCACCACAATTACTCAATGCTGTCCAACACTCCTCCATCCCGCAAGTCCTCTGAGGTGAGTGCCTGCGTCGGTGCGCTCCGCAGCATCTTCCCTGACGGGACTGACTATCTCCTCGACGGCCTGTATGCCCACCTCATCGCCTACAACTACATGAACTCTCTTTGTGGAGCGATGCCTCATCTGCTAAGCAGCCCTGGTCACCCTGGTCTCCGCTCCCGGCCATCCCTGAATTTCCCCCCAGGCGTCACTAGTCGTGCGGACCTGGAGCTACAGGACCGCGACGACCTAGCCATCCGCGAGCTTCAGGATGAGGTCGCCACCACTGCACCAACCGCCGTGGTTCCAAAGAAGGCAGCCTCGCTCCTGGGTCTCGGCACGGCGCACATGGGCAAGCCTGTCAGGCCACGCCCCGGCACTTTGGGGGGCCGCAAGGACAAGCACCGCAAGACAACTCCGCCCGCGGCGTCGTTCTCCGCGTCTCTCGAGTCCGAGTCGGCCATGTGCGACCTCCGCGATGCCATTGCCAGCAACATCAAGCGCCTGGTAGAGACGGTCAAACAGTGCTCGCCTGCCGCTGTTGGCAGAGATAGCGACGATGACAGTGAGGATGCTGCCATCTTGGGACAGAACGCCCGGGAACTGGACCCAACCCTGTTGCGCGCGCTTTGCGAGGTCGTGCGTTGCTACGAAGAGCTTTCATAGCTCCGCCTACTCCGAATCTGTTCAAATTGCGGACTCTTCGCTCGCTACTCGCCACTGCGACGGCGTGTAATTTTATTACCAGTGCGGAAGTTGTTCCTTGGAAACTCGCTATGCGAGCAGTATGACTTTCTTTCCAGGCGGCCACGGTATGGGAGGTTTTCTGCATCAACACGTTGCGCTTTTCTTCTGCGCTGGTTTCCTACTTGCCTTTCTGCGACACATTGAATAACGTGAGCCACCACTTTTCGACTCGGGCCTGTCTCACAAACTTCATTCGCAAACAATTGCAGAGTTGCATCCCAGATTCGTCCGGCAAGTGGTGTTTTAGTCAGACTTCAACACTAGGTGCCTGACATAACCGCTCTTTGACCATGAACCTCCTTGTACAGCGCCGTTTCTCTGCCCAAGGACAGTTCAGGTCACACATCAACTTCCCAATACTCGCCCTATCAGAACTCCGGGAGGATCTGATCGAATTAGACGGCGGCATTGGGCAAACGAAGCCAGAGGCCCGACTTTCAACACAGTGCAACTCGGTCCCACACGACTTTTCAACCTTCTTTCAGTTTAGGCCTTTTCTTCTTCGGTCCATTTTTTTCGGCGTTACTTCCAAACATCGCGCCCACAGCATATTTTACTACACCTACCAGGAATCTTCACCCCAATGGGCTCACACAACGCACGAATTCGACGAACTATCCTTATTCTATTCTTAGATCTTTTCGACCGTGGGTCACAGCATCTCTTAGTGAATTGTGTACCAAGTACGAGGTAGCCGGCACCCATTAGTCAACTAATTTTTGCATTTCGCTTCGCGGGCTTTGGTCTCGCTGTTGGGAAATCGTTTGGTGGTCGGCTCGGCTTCTTGATAAGAGCAGCATGGACTGCATGAGGAAGCATCGGGACCCTGCAGCCATCATGTGCGCTGTGGATAAGAATTTGAGGTTCAAGGGTTTCAAAAGGGTGTTGAGGAGAGGGGAGGGGCTTTGGTGGCAGGGACCTATCGCGTCGGTGAATGAGACTCCTGGGGCGGAGCCTGGAGACAGCTGGACGTAGAGCATCATGTCGTGGGTTTCTACAGATGTTGTCCCACAGCGGCGCGCAGGAATGATTTGCTCAACTGCGTGCTTTTGGGTGCATAGAGAAGGGGCAAAGGCGAAAAAAGGTCGGTGACAGGATTGACTGAATGGACGGTGGATCATTTGGGAAAGCTGCATCGGTTGCGAAGGTTTATACACGTATTCGTCCCTACCTTTTCTATCCGTCTTTTCATCTATCTCGCGGGGAGCTGCAGACACTTGTCTTTCCAACTTGGTATTGCGTGGCCCAGCTGCAAAGAGCGGGTAGGTAATGGAAGGAATTCGACACCAAATAAAAATGCATTCTAGTTCACCACTACTCTCGGCTGGTGGATTCGTCTTCGCCATGATAGATACCAAACAAGGCGAGCCATTTGGAAGTTGATGTCTTTCGCCCGGTGTGATTTGATGGCCAAATGCATTTGTCTGGTCTTGCAACACTTCTTATTCGTGGTCCTCCATGAAATATTTGTCATGTACCTATGTATTCCGATCCGCAAATAGTTCTAACGTTTCTTCACATAACGTCACAGCCGTCGATTTTCGGCCACTGCTGCATAGAGCTCTGAGTGACCCTCGTAAGGTAAGCCGGCCACGCCATGACAAGTCAAAGTGCAGCTTGAATGCATGTGCCAGCAGCCTCTCGCGTATGTTAACTGCCAGATTCGTTTTGGTGCTGTTGCAACCTTCAGAGAACATATGGAACCCAAAATTTAGACGAGAAGAGGATCACAGTGTGTTGCTTGCCGTGTATTCTATTCCAGACGACATCCTAGCCTGCACTGGATGCTCCTGTGATAGCATCGTAATGTTACATCGGAGCCCATTATGCTCGCTGTAACAGCCGAATCTCGTGTCGTGATGACTACAGGTAACAATCTCTCCTAGGGATGTCTCGAAGCGACAACTTCCAGTACCCCGAGGCGGGTATCAAACTGAACGCGGTACTCCGACGGTTCGCTAGTTTCCGATGAGCGCCTTGTGAGTCTTCCAGGGCCTTCACCCTTCTCAAGCGAGTCCTGGGAGCTCTTTAGGCTGCTCAAGTCGCTGCTCTCCGGCCACGACTCCGTCCACGACTCTGCCGTCTCCCGCCGCCTCGTCCGTGACCCGTGGCCGTTGCTGCGGCTACCAACATCAACACGACCATCACTACCACTGTTGGTGATATCGTTCGAATGACCACCGCGGTGCGGACCGCGTGCGGACCTATCCTCAGGTGAGGGTGCGACGACCTTCCCGGCGTTGCGGAGGCCTGTGACACTCGCATTGCTCAGGGCAAGCAGGCCTCCGCTGACGAGCAGTAGTACCAGCATGATCAGGTTACCTGCCTGAGTGGCGTTTCCGCTGCAGGCAGCAACGAGATAGACCAGAACCTTGGCTATGGCCTCGAGGTAGCCCTCGGCGTGGGTCTTGGGCCGGAGCCAGACGGTGGTGGTGAGGGCCTGGAGGTCGCTCGAGAGTCCACGCAGTATGACGGTGGTGACGGGGCTGATGTTAATAGAGTACTGTGTGATACGCGCCACCCTTGGCTCCAAGGAGAGGGGACGTGAGAAGGGCGGTGGGAGCACTTTTGATTTGGGCCGGGAGCGCTGCTTGATGACGAATATGTTCAAGATACGAGACAGCATCAGGGCCGCGGTGAGGGCAAGTGCCCACCCTGTGCCTTGTTAGCAGCGGCCTCTTGCAGGTCTGCAGGTTCGTAGAGGGCGGTTCATACAGTCTCCTACAAGTACTATCAGTACAATGGCCACACAGGTCAGTAGCGGGCTGGCTAGGTATAGCAGATGCGCGGTCCAGCCCAGGTCGGGCAGGGCAACACGACCGCCCTTGCTGCCCCAGTCATCAGCATACACCGATGCCCTCTGCCCGGCACGAGCTGCGCGTCCCATGCGCCACGAGCGTGACTTTACGGGTGTCTCGCCCACGTCCAGCACGACCGTTTTCCCTTCCTTGGCAGTGCGCAGGACGTAATTTACAACGGCGTGATTGACGATCTGGTGTGAGGCTGGTTTCCCGTCGGGCTGGATTTCGACGGCGATCAGGGTCTTTGCATCGCCATGGGCAACCTCATCGGCTGCCTGCTGGTAGTGCAGACCCGGGGCGAGGAGGAGACTGTCGAACCAAGACGAGCCGCCGCGGAGCGAGGTGCGCTGGGCGATTGTATTGAGGTCTGCGAGGACGAGCAGCCCTGCTGCAGAAAGGGAGAAGTTAGGAATGGGGGTGTTGGTCCAGCCTGGGATGAGGGTGTGGAGGGTGTTGGTGGTGGGGGTGGTGTAGGCCATGTTGGTGGTGGTGGCCTCCCGTGCAGAGGCAGACCTGCCAGGAAAGCCTGCCACATATATCTGCACCTGTCTGTCTGTCTGTACAAGAAGGATAGAGGTTGTCTCCAGGAGGAGGCCTTTTGGGGGTGGATATATTAGATGGCTGAAGGGTCTAGCCCACGCCCTTGCACCTGCACATGCGAGTGCACTTGAGCAGACGAGGGTCTGACAGCTGGTAACATCTCATTTTTGACGTGCTTGTGACATAGATTCATCCGGCCCTAACCACAGCCAGCAGGACGGTTGGTGCCGTCTGCCTTGTGTAAGGTGGGAAGCTGAAGGGGCAGCGGAGGGTCGGCTGTGTTAGCTCAACCGAAGGCACGTTTGATAGAGACACAAGTGAGGCCAGGCGACGAATGAGACGTCCAGCTTGGCAGCACATGATGGATCTACACAGGGGGCAGGCCGGCAACCAGACCACACCCCCAGGCAGTGAGTGTGCATCAGTCAGGGCGGTTACGGCGGGCCGGTTGGAGAAGGGGAGATACAACTGAACGAGAGTGCACTCGTACGTGTGCAGTCCTGTGCAACATCTGGACGTGGCACGAGACGACGGCATATTGCAGGATCCAGACAGAGTAGGTAGGCCGAGAACTGGCAGGTACCTAGGCCAGGCTGCACCTTCACTGACCGACCGGTCCTGTCAGGCAGGTGGTGGGTGCTCCATCTGAACGTGGGGTTCTCTTGACTTACACCAGCTGCAGCCGCAGTAATTGGAGCTCAGAAGTGGAGAACCAGCTTACTCAGCAACCACGGCGAGCTCATCATAGCTCTCGCCGAGATTGCCAATCGAGGCACCAACAACCTCTTCAGTCAAAGTCACTGATTTCGCTCACTGCGAGATTTCAAGCTGCATGCAGCTCAACACTGCCATGTGACCGCTCACCGCCTCGAAAACTCCTCCAAGATGCGACCTCGTGCTCTCCGGCGGTTCCTCCTCCGCCAGCTCAAGAGACCTGACAAGCCAACCCGGACATTCACCCACAACTCGCCCGCCCTCTACAATGCCCGCCCACAACTCCCCTTCCTATCCATCCCCTCTCGCTTCCAGCGCCAACAATGGCGCTACCTCACCACCGAGCGCAAGATATGGCTGCGGCGCGAGGCCATACTCAGCATCAAGTACAGCACATACATCTGGGCCATCATGGCCTGCATAGCCAGCGCCGCCTTCGCCGTCCAGCAGGAATTCCTCGAGCGACAATTCCCCACCCCGCATGAGTGGTCATTCCGCACGAGGATGCTTAAGAGAGGCGCAGAGGCCGAGAGGAACCGGCCGGATGTCGTCATGGAGAACTGGGCACTGGTCAGCCAGATGATCAAGGACGTCATCTCCAGGCTGGAGGACCCCAGCGGCGACGGGAAAGGCCTCAAGGACATGGGACCACAGAGCCCTGCAGGCACAAAGGACGTTTCAGCCATGCCTGAGGCATGGAGGCGAGGATACTACGAGGCATTGCTGACGTATGCGAGGGCTTCCGAGCACGTCGAAGGTTGGGTGCTTGACAAGACGAGGAAGACTGTATTTCCTCCCGACGTAGTCAAGGGCCCCTCCAACCCCTTTCCCAAGCCAATACCTCCAGGTGCCAAGTCTGCCCCTCGCGAGGAGGACTGTGTGCCAGCGGGTTTCCCAAGTCCTGACGAGTGCTATCTCAAGCTGCTGTCCACTGAGGGTTTCACGTCAAAGCAGCGCATGGATGCAGCACTGGCGTACGCGAACTGGCTCGAGTACAAAGGCGTGCTCGGACCTGCGGCCATCATGTACGAAGACGCAGTGAATTTGGCCATCGAGGAGATATATACTCCCGGCGCACAACCACTCATCGATACCAAAACAGCACTTCTGAACGACAAGGCCGATCGGAAGCCATCGACAAACCTACTCACCTCCTTGACGGCACTAGCTACCTTCAAGGCCCGCCATGAGGACCCGTCCGCTGCCCTTCCCATTCTCGTGTCCATACTCAAGGCACGACGATCATTATCCACTGAGCCCCCACAGAAGAGCTCCGATGAGCAGCTTGCGGCTCTTTACGACAGACCCAAGAAAGACGGTTCTTTGCAGATAGTGCTCAATCTTTTTAAACCCCCACCCTACCCGCCGCCGCCGCCCGATGGGACTTCGCCTCCCACCCGTGACAGCAAGGAGCTCTGTGAGGAAGCTGGGCTGGACCTGCACATTGGGGAGATCATGTACGTACTAAAGAATTCGGCTCGCGAGGACGGCTTAGCGTGGACGCGAGAAGGCGTTGACCTCGCGGAGGAGGAGCTGCACAAGGTCCTACAAGACGACAGGGACAACCGGGAAGCCAAAAAGACGTGCCGCGAGTGCCTCGCCTCCGGCCTAGACAATTGGGCCGCCATGGTGAGCCGCATGGTCCAGGAGGAAGAATCTGCGAAAGCACAGACCAAATCGACAGCGGGCTGGTTCGGCCTGTGGTCGGGCGGGAAAGTAGCAGGGGAGAGCGGCGGCAGGTGGGCTGCCGAGGAGAAGGTGGTGATTGAGAGGACTGTTCGGGCACAGCAGATACTGGAGGACCTCGAGAAGCCAAATGCCGGTTTGATGACATCGCTGCTGAGAGCTTAGAGACTCCTGGCAGGCCATGTCCAGAGATAACTGGGTGCCTCCGCCCGAGTGGGCAGTCACTTGGGTACCGGACTAGGTGAGCCTCCCAGGAGGCCCCTGCGAAATCGAAATGAGAGAAAAGTATCAATCATGGGGAAATGTCTGCAGCATGTATGTAGTGGACGCCTAGGCAGTGCTTCATGCTAACTCTCTATCAGACCAACCTCCTACAGAATCATCTCCCATAGGAAAGCCTACCATAGGAAAACCTCCTATAGGAAACTGTTTTATGTCAAAACCTCCCATATGAAAGCCTGCTATGGGGAAGCCTACTATGGGAAACCGCTCTATTGGAAATTCTCTAGTGGGAAACCTCTTGTAGAATAACTCGGCCAGAGGAGCAAGCTCCGTAATCACATTATACGATTCCTTTAGGAACGTGGTTGTATTACTGCAATAATGCGTGACTTAAGTATCTGAACCGTGGTAATGTACACGTGGCTGATGTCGAGAAAATCCCCTGTCAGATTGTGTCGCAAGCCATGTGATGTGACCAAACAGGCATATCACCTTCATTGCTAGTGAGCCCTTTTATCTATGGACCTCGAAGCATCATCCGGACGCAACGACTTCAGTGCTGGAGCCTCCCGAGCCCCAGTCCTCCTCTGTAGACTTGCTGATGACAAGGGCATTGTCGTGGATAGCAGAGTCTTACTTGCTCTCGCCCTCCCTCCTCAGACGATCCTCCCACTCCTCGTGGCTGATGATTTCCAGCCCCATGTCTCTCTGCTCCTCACGCGTCGGATTCTGGAATGCAGCGGCGGCGGCAGGACCATCGTCCGGTCCGACCACCAGCGCACCGCTGCGGCCACCTTCGCCACTGTCGGCCCAAGTCTGCGCGTCGTCGCCTACGTACTCGTCGGCATACGTGACTTCAACCTCGGGGTTGATGTACGCATCGCCGGCGCGGTCAACATCGGCCAGCCAGGCGAGCAAGACGCCCCTCGCCTTGATGAGCGTCAGCTCTGTGTAGTACCGCTCGCCGGAGCTGAAGACGTAGGTGCCGTAGTCCGTGTGGAGGACCGTCCTGTCGTTTCCGTCGGGACCGGAGATGAGTGCCCCAGCTGGCTCGTGACAGGTGATGTAGACGCGGGCTTTCTGTCACGTTTCAAAAGTTCATTCTTAGCGCGGATGTGAGAGACAGATAGAGAGAGAGAGAGCCAAAGGAGGGTATTTGGGGGGGAGGGGGGTCGACAACCAGTCACAACAGAAGTAAGGGGAGCCATTAACTCACCTCCCTCAGGAACGCCTTGAACCCGACATCCCGCACCGAGTCGGCATCAAGGCCGCCGCCGCACAAGGCCAGGCAGCCAATCCTGCCTCCCCAGCGTGCCCATGACCCGTCCAACACACGCTCCACAGCCGCTGCTCCGTCCCCGACCCCGACGATCTGCACCACGGCGTCGGCGGCGACAAGGTCGGTGTTGCCCAGGACCTGCTCAAGCACGCAACTGACGTGCGCGGCGGGGCTTCCGTTGCGCGGCACCGTGTTAACGTTGTTCGGGCCGTCATCATGAAACCGGCCCCAGTGCACGGCGCTGCGCATCGGAGCGCCGTGAGCACCGCGCGGGGTGAGGCCGCGGCCGCCCTCGGGCCACCACCACAGCTCGCCCGTGTTGGCGAGGACGAGGCCGGGAGGGGCACTGCTAGGGGTGGTGGCGGTGCTGCTACCGTCGGCAAGGTTTTCTTGCTGGTTCTGGCCGTTGCCGTGGTCATTCTGGAGGAGCGCTCTGGCGATTTCCACCATGCTACCCTTGTCCACGCCGCCTGCACCGCCGATAACCCTGTGCGCGATGACGCCCAGCTCCTGCTCGCTTTCACCAACGATGAGGACGACACGCTTCTTGCTCTTGAGGTCTGGCGAGACGAAAATGGGGACGTGCGGTTTGGTGGTAAGGGTGTTGAGGGGCAGGGCGAGCTTGGTCAGGCCCAGGGCCTCGAGGCGCGGGTGGATGAGCTGCATCTCAACTGCCGTGTTGAAAGCGAAGCGCTGGCAATCGTTGTGGCGCACATTCTTGGAGCGGAAGTAGTTGAAGTAGTACTTCGGGTCGTCGACCATGCGGATCTCATCCGACTCGGGCTCAACGAAGTAGCTGGGGCATCATGGTTAGCTGTCAATTATGAGAGTTGTGTGCAATGCGTTCGTTCTCTTCTGAGGAGCGTGTGAAGTGGTTTCCAGAAGCAAAACCAGAAGTCGCAAAGTAGCAGACAGGTACGAGGTAAGGTAATCCACGTACCCGAGTTTCTCCAAGTCGGCAGGGAAGAAAGGATCTTCTGGGAGACCAGACCAGCGTCGTCGAAACATGTTGGAATGATCCTGTCGCAGAATATCCTGTCGTGCGGGCGTCTCACTGTGACCTGTAGGAACTGAAGAAAAGAGGAGGCGATGGAGGAGTGACGGATGGTCTGGCTGCGGCAAGAAGTTGAGCTCGCTGTTCTCAAATATTTGAAAGGCGAGATTGTGGCGTCTGCTGGACCACTTCAGACCGAAAGGAAATCTGTGGCTTACCAGACAATAGGAAAGAGAGGGAAAGAGAGGTGTTGAAAGCGAGCTGTCCCTTCTGTGTTGCCGTTTGCTCAAGCAGTCTTTGCCCCAATCGACTTGCCGTATTTGCTTGCCCAAACACACTCGGTACATGGGCGATCATCGGACAAACACACACACAATAACTATGGGCTGCCAGACTAATGACTTGGATCGAGAGTTTGTCTTTGGTATTTTGGTGCCTTTCGAGGCTTCTCTTCCGCCTGTAAAGTGTTGACATGCAAGGCCTGCTCGTCTTGAGCCGCCATCCATCTTGTGGCGGAGCTTACCATTACGCAACAGCAGTGTGTCCCCTATCATCCCTCTATGTACTGCTAGTCATTGCGGCATCCCGCAAGACCATGGCAGACCAGTCAAGTCCGACGTCGTGTCTCGGTGGATTCCCGTGAGCCTTCTTCTCCTCGTCCCGAACTCCATCCTACCAACTAGCCTTCTGCACACCAGGTAAAGAGCCCGCGATGGCTTGTAGCCGGAAGTTATACTATAGATCCCCACGGTAGTCAGCAAAACACCACCATCCTCAACGCCCCCCAGCCCCTACCAGCGGTTTCCGTGACCGATCCGTAGTTGTATGCTTACCCTTGACATCTTGAAGTCGCTGAGGATACCCCGTCCCTTGCCGCCGAGTATGCACCGGTTGCGGATCTGCGTCGGGTTCGTGTAGCAGTGCATCTGTGTCAGCTGCAGCTGGGCCTCCGCGCGCACGCGCGGGGGGAGCGTCGTGTTTCGGATGATGTAGCGGAGGGCCTGTCTGTATTCGCAAAAAAGAGTCAGCCCTTGCGGTCCCTGTCCCTTAAATTCGCTCGTATCTTTGGAATCAAGAAATCGTCACAAACCAGCAAGCGGGCGACGGGTCGCGGTTTGCTTTGGTCTGGTCGGGTGGGCTCGCGTACCTCTCCGTCTCGTGCTTCTCGTACACCTTCCGCTTGGTGTGGTCGCGGATGACCTTGATGTTGACGAAGCAGCCCAGGTCGAGCTTCTTCGCCCGGAACATCGACATCTTGGGGGGGCTTTTGCGGACGGGATAAGCGTCGTCGGGTCTGATGTTGGCGATCGGCGAAAATGTTGTGACATGGCGTCCAAGGCCGTTTGGTCACATACTGTGTAACACTGCAGCACAGTGATTTACGTAAGCAGCAGGGTTCTTCACAACCAATGTCGATATTGCCTTTGCCTCATTCCATTTGATCCTGTGCTCTTACTCTGAACTCCGGGCTTCAATTTGGAAATTACCACTTCGACAGTCGCACCTGTCATAATTTGACAAGTAATTTGAGCGATTCTCTGATCTACCGCTGCAGAAAACAACTATAAAAAGACAAGATTCAAAAAGTAAATCATTCGAGTTGTACAACAAGATGCACAACCGCTTTATACCCCTTTTGGTTATCCCAGAACGCCAGATGCCTCAAATAAGACTGCAATGCCCCCTTCCGACCGCCAAATCTTTGAAGACCTCCTCTTCATCGTCGGTTTCAGAACCCGTAACTGAAGCCAGCACAAGTTAGGCAGCTGACCCGGCAACTCCCTGACCGCATGTAAGATCTTGGCGCTGTGGGACCATCCTAACATGTTCCTGGCGCATCCACTGTGATAGAAATGCATCAACCGGGCGTATACCATTGTCCATCAGGTCAGCCCGTAAATTTTGCGACCCGTGCCTGTGGCGTCGTCTTCTGTTACCCCAAAGTAGCAATTCATAGTGGTATGCCCTCGTACTCGGCGTAGCCTAGTGCCAGGTTCATATTCTCTGTGGGGCCCAAAGTTAGTAAAGTGAACGTCGAGAGAATGAGCACAGCGTGATATACTTACGCAGACATTGCGTCGCAGCCCCCTTCAACAGATTATCAATGGTCGCGCAGACAACCACCCTCTTTCCCGAGCTGTGTACCGCGAACCCGCCAATCTCGACACCGTGCTTGCCGCTGATCGCCTTGACCAGCGGCGCCTCTCCCACCACCTTGACCAGCCTCTCGCCCGCATACCTCTCCTGGTACAGCTGGCGGATGTCCCGGGACGTCATGGTCTTGTTGAGCGGGATGTTTATGGTGTGGTGGATGCCTTGGAACCAGACCGCCACGTGTGGGCTGAAGGCCACGCTGTGGCCGAGCTGCGTGCTGATCTCCCGCTCGTGAATGTGATCGGTCAGCGAGTACGGGATCAGGTTGTTGGTCAGATTTTCAACGTCATTCTTGGGCGACGGCTTGGTGCCTGCCCCCGAGTACCCGGAGACGCCAAACACTGCGGGCTCGCCGCCCAAATGCTCCACCAGAGGCGCAAGCCCGAGTTGCGCTCCGGTGGCGTAGCAGCCCGGGTTGGAGATGTCGATCGCATCGTGGATCCTTTGCCGGGGCACGAGCTCGGGAAGACCATAGGTCCATGAGTTGTCAAATCGGTAGTCGGCCGACAGATCGACGATAACGCTCTTGTGGCTGGACGACTTGCGACCCTCGTGGACAGCCTCGACGTAGGGCTTGCAGACACCATTCGGCAGCGCCATGACCCAGCAGTCGATCTCGCCAGCCCTCTCCTTTTCTCGCACATCTTCGGGGCTGAGGTTTACATATGTAACCTGGGCCTTGTCGTACCCTTCCAGTGGTGTCCCTGCCAGTTCGCGAGACGAGACGTACGATAACTCCATGTTGGGGTGAGAGTTCAGTAGCGAGATCAGTGCCTGACCTGTGTACCCGCGAGCGCCAATCAGCGCCACCTTTGCCGGTCCATCCCTCGTCTTGTTCCTCTTTCCCAAGGGTGGGTTGGGGTTGGTGGTCGTCGCAAAACCTCGGTCCCCGCCAGCCGTCTTGGTCTGCCACGAACGAGGTCTGGTCATCGTGGAGAAAGCCCGAGCTCGTTGGGGAGTCGACTGGGGCGTGGAGGCAGCACCGGCATTGATGGCCGCCCGCTGCATCCGAGCCTCCAGGTTAGAGTCACCCAGCATCTCCCGGCCGTGTGTCTCAAAGTCCTTCATGACGTTAATGACCTCGTTACCATCCTTGATACCGCACCAGAACATGACATCGCCGTTGACAGACAAGCTTCCATCGGCCTTATCCCAGAACCATGTCAGGTTCTCGTCATGCTCCCTGACAGTCCATACAAGCTTTGGGAAGTCCTTCTTGATGGCCGTGAAGAGGTTGTCGGCAATGTTGCTTAGCCAGCCAGACTTGGTGATGGTAAGCGTCGCGAGGGTCGCTAGGGGACGGGAATCGCTGGGCGGTAGGACAATAGCCAGCGCCTTCAGAGCCTCATCATAGTAGGCCTTGAAGGGGTTTTCCTTCAAGAACTCGATATAGGTGTCAACAGTCTGCCGCGCGTGTGGGCCTTCTCTGTCCCGGATGAGCACCTCCTTGAGCTTCTCGACATCGCTGAACTCCTGCAGGTTCGTGGAGGCAACCAGCTTGTTGCCCCTCCGGATAAGTGTGCCCGCACCAGAGTCGGTAAAGAGCTCCTTCTGGAGGTCCTGTGGGTGGATGATGGCGACAGATGACGACCGGGGCAGCGTGTCGAGCAGTTCCTTGATCTCCCTGATCTTGAGGCGAGTTCCGTACTTGCACCACGCCTGAGACATGTAGTACTCGAACTCCTCATCCAGGTTGATTGCGGAGATCTTGCCGCCCTCTCCGTCAAAGAGACCGCCCTTCTCCGAGAGGTAGACCACCTTCAATGGTTCCAGGGCGCGTGCAAGCTCGGCGGCCGCGACATCGGCGTTGACGTTGAGGCACTGGCCTTCGGGGGTGTAGGCCAGGGAGGTCAGGACAGGGAGGCAGCGGTGGTTGATGGCCTGCTCGATCAGGTCCTTGTTCACGTTGGTGACCTTTCCAACCAGATTCCACTTCTCCTTGTTCAGGTAGTCTGCCTCGAGCACGCCGTTGGTGATGGGCCGAACGTGGACTCCCATCTCCTCCAGCCGGTTGGTGAGCTTCTGGTTCTCCTCGAGGAAGAGCTTCCGGGCCACGGCGAGGGTCTTCTCGTCCGTAATGCGGATGCCCTCCTCGAATTGTGGCTCAACCCCAGCGTCCTCCAGCAGCTTGTTGAGTTGCGGTCCTGCGCCATGAACCACGACAGGGTAGAGGCCGACATGGTAGAGGAACGCCAGACTATTGCAGAGCTCGTCCAGACTGTGGGGGATATTATCAGTCTCATATCCCGGGAAGAAGCACATGTCTACTATGGGTGACTCACTAGTCGGTCAGAATGGCTCCCCCAACCTTGATGACCGCAAACCGCTGCGACGAGACGGATGTGAAGTGCGATAGGTATTGCTGGACCTCCCTCTTAGACCCCACGCTGCTCAGTGTCTGAATGACTATGCCACGGGTGCTAAGATCGGTGAGCTGCTTGGTCGAGGTGGACAGGGCGCGGCGGGAGCATTCGGCAAGTCGCGCGCTGGCAACCACACGAGGGGCAGCGGTCTGAGGCTTGGGCAGTCGAGCGCATCGGCGGGCCCCGGCCCGGAATGCCCTGACGGACGTGGACAGCATAGTTCCTGTGGTGATGCCTCTGAGGCAAAGGTTCTCGAGTTAGCCCGGGGGGAAAGGGACGCAGTGTACCTGTGGCAGCAGCAGGCTGGCAGCAGGCCAATTGGCTCCGTAGCAGGCGGCGGCAACACGAGACGTGAAGCTCCCAGGCTGTCGAGTCTCGATGTGTGTCTAGTGGGAAGTTTCTTGGATCTGCCACAGGAGCCCTCGGTCTGGAAGAGTGATATTTCTCAAGGCACAGTGGAAGTTAAAGGATCCAATAAACGCAAAATGACTGGACCTCGAGCGACCGTCTCGTGCTGCCGGAACCTGCGTAGTGGCTTGCCATTGCCTTGTTCTGCCGACCTTGGTGTCCAAACCAGGTTGGGGAGGACTGGTTGTTGACTCACGATATCTCCGGTTCTGACTCGAATGCGCAGACCACAAACCCAAATTGAAAAGCAGAAATTGGCTTCTCACCCGGTCAACATCGAAAGAGAAGGTCAGTCAGCTACGGAGTGGAGAGTGTCTAACACAGGAGGACGCAGAGAAAAGAGGGAGGGAGAAGGAGACTGAAGGGGAGAATGGGGTGTGTAATTGTGTGTGCTGTTGTGCTTGCCGACTGGGGTGTGGCCTGGGTAAGCTCCGGCCTGTGGTTCCACCACCCAAAAAATGCGTGGGGGAGGAGGGGCGCTTTTGGGACGGCCAAGGAGGGATTTTTCAAAGGCCCAAACCGATCGCCGAAGCCGCTCCTCGCACGACCGACCAGCCCAGCCAGTCTGCCAGTCTGCTGCGGCCGGCAGCCTCGCAACCGTTTTCTGCCCTGCACATCGTGATTGGGTGCTCGCCGACGCCTCCCCCGCGCCCGCCAGGGCGACTTCATCCAGAATCCGGCATGTGAGCATGTCTGCACTGTATGAATAATATTAGCCTTGCATTGAGAGATTTTCATGCTACCAACAAAGAGCGTGCAGGTTCGTCGACACCTGTATACCTGTATAGGGCCAGCAACGAGTATCGGTTCCAGACCGAGGAACGATTGTCATCATCACCACCACCCTCTTCTCCAGCAGGCCTCATTCCCTCATTTCGGCACCTTGGCACACCATGGGGCGGCCATTAGTACGAGAGCCCATCCCGGTACAAAGTTATCAGATGCCCCTCCTGATCCACCCTTTTCCCTTGGGCTTTCACGCCGTTCGTCCAGAGGGACATCCGGGACACTCGTGCCCTTGGGCGCGCGAGTGTTTTTATCTGATGCCCCAGTGTGGCCCACTACAGGTGGCTGGCTCCAAACCATTGGTTTCATAAACGCGAGAGACCTCGGCGTGAATACACTAGACATGACTTGATGAGCGAAGGGTCTCTGAGGTACTGTTACACGGCTCCCAGGTTCCCACAGAGCCACCCTCCATCGGCCACTCTCCCTTTTTGGGCTTGGGTCGTAGGCTATGTATATATTACGGAGCGGTCAGTTGCTCGATGACTTTTCTGAGCTGGCACCTTCTCTCGTATATCATCTCTTTGCCCCAGCGTGTCACAGTTCCTGCTTCAAAGTATGGGCCCATGATCCGCAGCCGCCATTTCCTCCACCAGGGCAGAGACGCCGAATCAGGCCTACCATTCCTACTCGGTACTCATGTCCAGGACCGATGGCAGGTACCTACGCACTACCTACTAATGGTGTGTACAAGAAAAGCTGACTTACACGCGAGTGGTCTAGGCTGGGGTTCCACCATATTCTGCAGCTGTGTCGTCACTCGGTGAGATCAAGCTCGTGTTCCTGTGCGGCAACCCGAGCACACTTTTATCACAACCGTCTGTCTAATCCACGCCTGGAAGTCCGTCGTACGGAGGCTCAATGTCACGTGTAGGGCGAAGCGTTAAAGTATGTCGTGAGTGTCTCCATTAAGTGATTTGCAAAAAAGTCATTTGCCATTCCATCATACATACAGTCCCGCGTTAAAAGTGCTTGCATCGTTCCAAGCCTAGTAGCAGCCTTCGTAGAGGTTCGGGACCCAGGCCGCGACCTAACTTAAGGCTCGAGGCGAGAGCACGCGGCGAAACTGCCCTCCGTCGTTGGTCATAACCGGACGTGAGTCTAGGTTCATCAAAAAAGACCGGTCGAAATCAAAGCTAGAAAACTCCACCCTTGCTAGGTAACTCGAGGCTCGCACGTCTGCCAGCCAGCCATTTCTCCTCGTTGATGTCCGCTTGAGGATGCGTCCCGAAGCCTGCGAGATCGACAGTCGTATAATCGATCATTCGCTTAGTCGTATTCATTCCGTTGTGGCGCCATGATGTCTTGCGTCTCCAGCCTGAGCCAACCAATTATTTGGTTTGAGTAACCACAACTACAAGAAGAGACGTCAGTTCACATCGTTAAATAAACACAGCCAGCCGAAGAGAGATTGCTCCACATACTCGGTACGATGATGATCAGAAGCAGGATGATAACGCCTGCAATCAAGCACATGCGCATCTTCATATCCTTCCACCACATCTGCTTCCGCACTCGGTTGGCGCCGCGGCGGAAGCCATGGGCCTGGTTGGCCAGGTTGTCGGTCTTGGTCTGCAGGTGGTCCAAGTTCTCACCGCGCTCCCTGACCTTCTGGATGTTATCGTGCATGACATTGACGGTGTCGTCGATTTCCTGCAAAACGCGCCTGCGTCAGTCATTTGGCACGAAAAGAATACATGCTTGCACAGGTCTGCGATAGCGCTCAGCCCAGGAGGCCAAACTGCGAGTGAGTGACGACTAAAGAGTGACCCTATGCTTCATCGATACGCGGGGCAGATAGAGGCTCGGTGCTGGATGTAGAGAATGCGCCTGTTGTTCTTTTGTTCGGGCGGCGGCTCTTTTCTTGGCATGTTCTGGGCACCTGAAGCGGAACTGTCGCCCCTTCTCCGTAGTCTCTGACCGCTGATCGAACGATTGCCACGAACGCTCAAAAACTGATTGCCGCCGTCTGGAGTTGGGTTGCTTTTATGGGCCACTTCGATTCGAATGCTTCACGATCGTGCTGCCGAAGGTGTGCTGCCGACGGTCTGTGGCGGACGATGCAGGCGGCGCGCTGACGTCGCTCCAATTCGGAGGCAGCGGCAGAACGGTGTCGACACAGGTCTCGACCCATCGCAATCTTGGGGCTCCTGGCGAAATGAAATGCAGATTGCTTGCATGATGAAGAAGACTTACCGCTTGCAGAGCTTGTGTCCTCCTGTCTCCGCCGCGTCCCTGTCGCGGATCGGGGTCGTATGGGGAGTGGTTGTCAGCCATTGCGGCGGTTGTGTTTTTGGTTTTGCTAGGGAGTTGGAGTCGTCGGATCAATCGGGCGAGGGTGAGGGATGGCTTTTATCACGGAAAACAAGCTGCGCCTCGTTTGTTTGTCTGGATTTGATGGCTCTATGAGCGGGGGTATCGTAAGTTTGATGCAGAGTCAGATGTTCTGTTCGTAGGGGGGGAGGAGAGGAAAGTGACGGAGAGCGGTAGGGTTTTTGGAAGTCGCAGACGGAGGCGGGAGGTTATGAACAGCTGAGACGCTTCGCTTTGGCTGCTGAGGCAGGACTCTTGCAGGGTTCGTACCGAGTCGAAACAGGTCTGTCTGAGGTGGGAATTGGGGCTGGCGTCACTGGGAGAAAGCACCAGTCAGCGCCACCATGCAAGCACCCAAAGCACCCCAAGTAACAAGGGTTGGCGGCATGGATGGGGGTCGAGTGGTGAGCTATGCTCCTTTAGGTAGGTAGCTCTGGTCCCGTACTCCGTCTCCGTGCTGGCTGGGTGCTGGGGTGACGAGGCCTCACAGGACCTGGGGTGCCTGTTAGTGGCGAACATGGCTCTCTAATACTTTACGCTATCATCTCACAGTAGCCAGCGGCGACGACCAGCCAGTCGAGTGAGCTTCTCGAGCCTGCTGCACTCCACAGAACCGGCTCGACATTCTCTCTAGGGGCATTCCAGCCCTCTCTTTTCCTCTCTATTCCCGGTCAGGTTGCCTGGTTCTTGGTTGCCTGGACAGCGACTACATAATTTCTGTTTGCTAGGACAGGCAGACCAACAGTGATACGTAGATACGAGAAGGTCATCATCGACAGACCGCTCCCGAATCTGCCCCCTCCCCAAGGACCATTACGCAACCTTTGGCCCCTCCCTCAGCCCTGGCCGCTCGGCGTCCAAGCCTTCCCAAGCCTTCCGTGTCTTCCAGGCACAACCGCGCCAGGCCAGGTCCACGAGGTGGCAGTGCACGCACTCCACAAAGTCCTCGTCAACCCTCTCTTGCTCAACTCAAACTCAACCACGATCAATTCGACCCAGCACATGTCAGCTCAGGGCCCTCCATCATGTGCGAGGGCAGGAGGCGCGTCCCATGGGCTGTGTTATGTGGACCAGCAGGCATATCATCCAAGGCCGTCCATTTCGTCTTCCCCTCTCCCATTCGTTGCATCTCTGTTTCATCTATGTTCGCTCTGCTTGCCGTACCCTACTAGCACCACCCGGCGCACCGCTTTTCACTGCACAGACCGTAGCTGGACCCCTATGCAGGGACCAGAAGCTACTGGTCACAGTTCCGAACCGCGGTGCCCTGGGAGGACCTGCGTACTCGTCCTACGACACACGCCCCCGGACTGCCGGTCCACACACACACACACAGCTGCTCTCCGTCTGATAATCCGGGGCATTCGCCGGAGCACGGCGATCCGGTTCAAACAATCACTCGAGAAGACTGAAAATGGACTAGGTACAGCGTTTTACCATACTGTTCAGTGTTTGCCACAAGCATACCCAACGGTCAAAGGCGGCTGTCCACGAAAGTTCCCAACACCTGCCTGCCCTGCTCAAGATTTAGCGAGACTCCAGTCGCGTCAGTAGTCTTTAGCTATTACCGGGTTTGGCTTTACCTGCAATACATCCCTCGGAGGACTTTCGCTTCTCAAAGAGACCATGCGGCTCACAGAAATTCGAGACGCCTGTACGTACCGAATAGTGCACAGGCAGCGGATAACCTCTCCTATCAAGTGAAGTTGCACACTCTCACCGATCATCCCAAAGGAAGGTTTCTTTGTTCCAAAGGGAATGTCCCGCGGAAAGTTACCCTGCGGAAGGCTCATCCAACTGAGTTTGTTCATCTGAATTTGCATCCTGCCGGTATCTATCAAGTCAAATCCAAACATTTGGAACCTCACAGTACACTGATGGCACAGAGCTGGGAAGAGAATGGCAAAACCCAATGTCAAAAAGTGTACCCTCACATTGACTGGTGACGGCTGAATGCAACATGATGGCTGTGCGTAGGTAAATAACAAGTTGACAGCCTGCGATCAATTTGACACGCTCACAACCACAAGTCGATGCCCCTTAACTATGAATTCGAACAAAACTCTTTGGTTGCTCTCTCCAATCTGGTTGATCTGCCTTGCCTCAGAATGTCGTCACAGTCTTACCTCCTCCAGTCTTCTCCTAAATAGAACCCGTGCTTCGCCGTCAACTCCCTGCTCACTCCCGCCCTTCACTATGTCTCTGGGCCTCTGGCCTCCCTCCAGCTTCCAGTCATACTTCATCAACAAGTGCACCAGCGCAATCTTGACCTCATTAGAAGCGAAGAAACGCCCTGGACACGCGTGCTCGCCGTGTCCGAATCCGAGATGATCAGCGGTCGTGCTGACCAGCTGCCACTTGTTCTCCTGCCCAGGCTGATTGCGGAGGTCAAGAAAGCGCCGTGGGTTGTATTCCTCAGGATTCGGATAAATATTTGGGTTCTTATATGCATCCAGGGTAACCCAGGTGTAGGCTCCTTTGGGGATCACAGTGCCGTCGGACAGCTTGACTGGGGCCTCAGCTACGCGCCGCATTGAGGCTAGGAGCATTGGTCAGTGGTTTTCCTGCATGGAGACAACCGCAGGTGGACTCACCAATGTCTCTTGTGTGCATGCGTTGCGACTCCTTCAGTGCGCTGTCCAGTAACTTCAGCTTATAGAGGCTGTTCTTCTTCCAGGACGTCTTCCCCGTCCCCTCACCATCACCGTTTCCGACACCGTTCTGTTCCTCGAGGACGGGTATCATCTCCTCGCGCAAGCTGTCGATGAAGTCATTGTTCTGCGCTAGATCGAGGAGGGTACCCGTGAGCAACTCGGTCGTGGTGTGAATCGCCACAACGCTGAGTGAGAGTTGCGCGTCCGCAAGCCTCGGCTTGACTCCGTTTCTCTCAAAAGCATCGTGGAACCACTGTCATGTAAAGGATGGACATCAGCACCGTCTCAGAATCTGGAGTCTATCGGTTCCATCTTACCTGGATGGTGTCTCCTGTCTTGGGACGTGGTAAGCCCTTTGCGTCTGCCGCCCGATTTTCCGCCAGCCGCTTTTCGACCACCGGAGCAAGGATCCTCCTCGCGTCTGCGGTGTCCTGTCTCACCTTCTTCCATTCCGGAAGAAACCATACCATGATGGACCGAAGCGCGAATGGCCAGCTGCGCAGGACGCGACCTGCTGCCATGGTGTCCAGCGTGAAGTTCTTGGCCAGGTGTAGCCACTCCTCATTCCGACAAAGATCTTCGCCGACAAACAGGCGTGACGAGAGCCGGGCTACGAGATCGAGGACAAACGGCTTTAGGGGCATAGACGTCCACTCTATCACAGCGGCGCGTTAGCAAAGATGCTTGTGGTCACGGTGGACGGGGTCAGCACCAGTATACCTTTGCTGTCGCCTAGCTTCTCCTGCAGTACCAAATCGGCTTCTTCCGAGAGGTCGTCGGTGATCAGATCTGCGAGAGCTTGTCAGTCTGTGAAAGGCCGACTTACGGCCATCCCGAGATTTCTTTTCTCGTCGGGGCTACTAACTCAGAGACTGTGTGATCTTTTGACGGGTCACCTTCTGCACTATGTCGCCCGGGTGCGATATCGTATCCACCGCCTTGAGACCCGGATAACCGAGGAAGAACTCCTTTGTGTCTGGCTTTCAGCAAAAGTGCCAACATGGTCGCCCTTTTCCTTCTCAAGTCCCCGGACTTACCAACTTGAGTGCTTCCTTGAAGCTCAACTGCTTAATGTTCTTGATCTCCTCCGCATATCGCGCAGGGAGGAAGATTTTGACGCCTACATCGGTGGCGATTTGGTACGGCCGCGAGAACTGCAAGAAAGGGCGTGTCAACTTCGATTCCCTAGCGAGGTTTCCTCCCTGGTATATCGATGTGCCGGCATACTTTCTGGATTGCTTCTGCGACGAGCTGAGTCCCCTGCTCCGTGTACCTGCGCCTAGCCTTCTCGATCCTCATCCAGCCCTTCTCATCGACGCCGAAAGCCGGGATGCCACTTGTACATGTTAATCGCCTGTTACCAAGCCTCAAGTGATGCATTCTAGAACGTTCGAAGACACACAGACAGAGAGCCATAAAACGAGATAACTTGTGCTTACGGGTACAGGCGTGGCTCGCGGAGACAGGCATACAACACGAGGCCGAGAACTGCCGCGCCGGCTACGAGCTGGCCGTAGAAGGACGCCAGTCCGGTCTGAGAGCCTAGGTCCACGGCGTATTGCAACATGGCTCACTTCTTAAAGAAGTCGTGACGGGTACGTGGGAGTTGCGGAAATTTGAATGCCGCGTCGATGGAGATGATGGCAGATTGACACAGCCGAACTTGAGCATGTCTTTCAGAAGGGCCAACACAGACATATATAAACACCAGAGTCGCATGAAATTTCCATCCAAAGCAACCCGCTGCCCGCCCAAACCCCGCAAAGGTCAGCGTGCTATCGGCGCCCACCACAAGCGCCGATGCCGAAGGGCGTGCATCACTAGCTGAGGCATCGCCAACAGCAAACCGGAACCTGGAAAAGAGTCGCAGCCGACGATGCCCTTCACACCACGCAAACCCCAGATTCACGAACTACATTCTCACGTCAGCACGCTGTCGGGGTCTTGATTGAATGCCGGGAAGCTTCACAATATGCACGTGAAGACGAGAGAAATGGAGGACCCTGCGAGCGCGAGAGTTTCAACCCAGAGCGGCCGCCTGCCATGTGAGGACAATGTAACTTGACCAAACCCCCTCCCCGCCCCCCGGGGTCCCGCGCAACAGACGTCAGCGATGGTCCATTGAGCCCGCATGATGTGACGTGGAAGCTGCCGGCCAGGCTGCCGTCTGTGCCGTCCGTCGCAGGCGCGAGATGCGCGAGAGGCCGATGATCGTGACAGGGTAGGCAACTAAGCAAGTCGGTCGCGCTTTATTGCGACTTTTCTCCACACAATACCCGGCAGTCGGTCGGCGGGCGGGTCGATCCGAGGGCACGTTTGTGGGGAAGTTTTGACGTCGGCGAGGACTGTTCCGGCTCTCTCTCTTCCCGCAAGTCGATCGTGATCTACAGGCGGTAACGGTTTGTGTATGTATGTGTGTGTGCGTAAGTGGTCGTCCGAGGCATGTCAGGGGTACCACGCCCAAGTCATGCTGGCAGCGGGAGCTTTGGGTTTACAGAGAGTACTCCGTACAGACGTATAGACTTTATGTCAGCAATGTAGACTACATTAGGCCTGGGTAAGTGTGACCTTCTGTCGGCGTGAACAAAGCAAATTGCTCCTGCCTCGGTCCAGAATCATCGGGGCAACCCTTTTTCTTGGAGCGGATTGGTGGGGTTTGCTGGTTTAGATTCCAAAGTTGCTCTGCGGGGAGGAGGGTATCAATAGCGCACGCCATCTGGAATACCACATAACACGTAGGTGAGCATGGTGATGAAACGCTGGCAGAGCGGAGGAGGCAGACCGGGAGATAAGGGATGATCGGACTGCGAGGTTGCAGGAGAAATAAGAGCACAAATGATGCTGGTGCCACTTCAAACTCCGGAAGTCATTTCCAGAGTCTGAACAGTTTCCGCGGTGTCATTTAGACCCGGCATTTCGGGTGGGAAAAAGATCTCGGACTCACTGCCATTGAAGCACACTTCGTATACGAAACCTCTCATCTCTTTTCTTGTTCCCAGTCCGACCGGGTATCAAAGCCATATATATGTATGCAAGCAGCCTGTGAAAGCCCCACTCCCAGTAAGAATCGAATGTACAAACGGAGACATGTTAGACACGCACTATCAAACAACCCATCATCTCAGTCGTGTCCAAATGGCCCTCCCCCCCCCACCTCATCGGATTCCTCATCAAGCATAGATTTTAGTCGATCAATTCGTGGCCAAGATCGTGGTCATCATGGTAGTCGTCGTCATTATCACCGTAGTCCAAGCGAATTACCACCACCGCTTGCATCTTCTCCCCAACCCCAAAAAACTCATCTCGATAGCTGGATCCTCTCGACCCTTTTGACGTCGTCAGGCATGCGCGAGATGCACAGCTCCTGGCAGAAGCGGCCCCATTCCCCTGAGGTGCCGTCTTGCACGGCCTCCATCATGTCCTTACCGTAGCGCTCGGCGTACGCCCGCTTGATGGCGGCCATGTGGTGCCAGTCCCAGTGGAAGCGCACCAGCCGCGATGTCAGCAGTTCCCGCCGCAGACCGTCCTTCTTGGACGCCGTCAGCGCGTGGTGCACCAGCAGCGCGTCCCGCACCGGCTTGTTGATCACGCCATTGAGGATGTGCGCGAGTAGCTCGCCCTGTTAGTGTTCCGTGTTAGTTGATGGTTGGTGAGAATTCGGCGAGCTAAAAAAGCCAAGGGGTACCATGTCGAACTGGAATGGGAAGCAAACTTACCACCAGGTTTCCGCTCTTCTTCAGCGCGTCCCTCGCGAAGTTGGCGCGGTACTCCTCGCTGTACACCCGTAGGATCTCCCGCAGGTGGCTGTCGCTGCGCATGACAACGATGGCAATCATGGCGCTCTCGCCACCCTTTTCAGCCTTGACAGCCTTGTGAAGGGTGTGCACGTCGCTTCTGACTAGGTCATAGTCGAGTTCCAGCGGGCGGCGGTGACGGTCAAGGTCGTCCATCCTCTGCTCGTCCAGCACCATCAGTACGGCCTTCTTGAACTTGTCCTCCTTGAGCTCCTGCTGCATGCAGCGCTTGAGGCTGTCGCCGTACTTCTTGTCGGTGAAGGCGTTCTTGATCTCATGTATCTCGTCGTTGGTGCGGCCCATGAGGCTCTCGATCAGCAGCTCACGCCGTGTCTTGTCGCCCTGGTACCAGAAACTGCTCCAGTACGCCTCCGACTCCCACCGGCCCAGCGCAGTCGCGTAGCACGCTTTCATGAGCGACGGGTCCTCGTCCTTGAGCCGCACGCGCACGTGCTTGGCCACGTTGACACCCTTGCGTTCCGGGCCAGTCTTGACCAGCCGCTTGTACTCGGCCCGCAGGTCCATGACCTGCTCATGCGTCATGCCAGGGAGGATCTCGATCAGCGGCTCTGTGCGCGGCGGCTTGCTGCCCTTGAGCGCGTCCGCCAGCCGCTGCGCGTCGTCCTGGGGGTCCGCGAAACGTGCCCGTCGCGACCGCCTCTTCCCGCCGCGCTCGTCGTCGGACCCGATCGGTGAGACGTCCATGACCTGCGCTTCGCCCGGGAGGTGGTGTGTAGGAAGCAGCAGCGGGGATGGCATTGGGGAACTCTGCTGGTAGGTACCGTGGTATGACTCGAGCAGCGGTGACGCCGGCGCGGCCGACACGGAAAGACCGCCGGCGCCCGGGTGGTATGGTGTCGACACGGAGAGCGACGACATCCTGTTGACAGGCGGCTGGGGCGAGGAGGACCGCTTCATGGCGCTCTTGAGCGGGGCGTCGCCCGGCTCCACCGTGACGACACTGGCAGACGAGCCGCGGGGGTCGGCCGTGAGCGAGTCCCGGTTGGAGTGGGACTTTCTCTCACGGTCTCTGTCCCGATGGCCCGGCGCGGGACTCCGACTGCGAGTGCGCGAGGAGCTGCCGTGGCCATGGCCGACGCCGAGAGCGTCAGAGCTGTAGCGTGGGTTCCGGGAGTACGAGAGTCTCTCGTCCTTCTCATACTCCCACTGTGATGGCTTGCCATACTCGAACGAAGGCGAGGGCGAGTGGCGCGGGGAGGCGGCAGGCCGGGGAGACACGGGGCGGGCATCCTTGGTGGGCGGGGAGTGGAGCTTGCCGTAGGCGAGGTCTTCCTCGAGCCTCTCCTTCTTCTGGGCGCGGCGGTCGCGCGACCGTTCCCTTGACTTGTCGGAGATGGGGGCGGTCATATAGTTGTAGGCGTCAGAGTTCTCGAGCTTCTTGGCGTACTTGTGCGGGAGGAAGGCGTCCACCAGACTGCTGCGGTCGCGGTCCTTGTCACGCTCCCTATCCGAGTCGGAATGCCTCTCCCTCGGGCTGTCCCTGCGGTAGTCGTCATCGTGCCTCAGGTCGCCGTAGGACGTCCGCGCCGTGTTCTCGACGGCGGGGCTCCTCGGACGGCGGTAGTAGGCATCCTCGTTGGGCGAGAGGGGCGCCTGGTAGCGGCGCTCCTCATGCTCGTAGGCATGTTCCCTCTCCCTTTCCCTGTCGCCGTACGGGTCGGTCTCGATGATCAAGGGAGGGCCACGGCTTCTGCTGCGACTTCGGTCGCGCCTGCCCGGAGAGCGCGACCGGGTTCTTCGGTGGTCCTCAACCTGCAGAGACATGAGCGTGTTGGCCCGTGGCCTTGGGGTCTAGGTAGGTCCGGGTATTGGGTACGGGCTCGAGCTCAAGCTTGGGCTATGGGCAAGGGCTTTTGAGCGCGACGGGGCGGGCCCGGCTGGCTCGATAGGTAGGCTACGGTATTTGGGACCCGCACTGCGGGGTAGGGAGAGACGGCCCAGGTGGCTGGGTCAGGAATGCAACGCGGGGTCGGGAGAAGAGTTCTGAGAGATCGTGACAATTTCGCGTTGGCGTAGCAATTCCCAGGAGCAGAGACCCTGCAGCAATTGGCCAGATCACACACACTCGGTAGGACAACCAGCCAGTCGGGTCGAGCAGGCAGCCCTGAGAGGGAAATAGAGACAACGGAGGGACAGAGAAAGGCAGAGCTGTTTAGGTATTATTATATCATAGGCCGGACAGGGGCGATGTGACAGGTAATAATCAAGCAGATCTAGCGCTCCACCTGCAGGAAGGGCGTGGCCTCGGCCTCGGGCTGGGCTGGGCTGGTCTGGCTGTTCTGGGCCGAGGAGGACGAGGGCAGGAGAGACGAGGAGGGCAGGAGAGACGAGGAGCAGACTGGGGGAAAGGAGTGAGAGAGGAGGGCTGAGCCTGTTCCTCCTGCCAGGGACTGAATGTGGCTTGGACTCGTCTCTGCCACTGTCCTGCAGGAGAGATGTGCGCCATCGAAACGGGGAGCCCCTCTGCACCCCTCTGATCATGACTGCTCATTGCTCGGAACGTCCCTTGGTGTTGGCGATCCTGGCGGCCCTGCAGCCATGCAGCCATGCAGCCATGCAGCCGTGCAGCCGTGTTGGAGCCGCTCGTGGAGCTACCTATGTAATGTGCGGCCCCAGGTGCCATTGCCAAGGACCGGGGGCCTGGGGCTCGTGCGTTCTCCGTGGTGTCGTGATGGTGTGGTTGTGTGTCGTCGGACACTGTCATTCATTGTCCACCGGTCGGTTGCATGCAAGCTGTGTTACTATCATCGTTATTGATGTTGTTATTGTTGCTGGCAAACATCCTGACTTGGGCGCGATGATGCATCCGTCCATCCATCTTGATCGGCCGGGGCTCCCACAGTGAGGCCAACCAACTCCCTAATCTCCTCGCCAGCCGCCCCCCCCCCAATTCAACAGCTCTGTTGCAAAGTGACGAGACCCGAGTCACAAATCCGCAGCAGTGGAATATTACGGTACAGTGAGATGACATGGCTGGCTGCTCGGCCTGGACGGCTAGCCCAAGGTGCCCGCGCCACACGCTCACATCCGCGCCGGTGCGAACGCAGCTTAGCACATGTGCTGTGGCCATATAATATCTTAGCTGGCTGGGCTGATCCTCTCTGTTGGGACAGCCAATTGACAGCCGCAGTAATATTGCAACATTCAGTACTTAATTACATAGTCTGCTAGGTCTCTTCGGGGACTGTGGACCCGCGCCTCTGCCCAGCTGACTTGTTTTCGCTGCAGCAACCTCTGTCAGTTTGGGCCCATCTTCACCCATCCGTGCGTGCGTGCATGACAACAAGTCCCAGAGCTTGGGGTCCCGCCCGGAATCCCCGCCCTGTGGCTCAGCCTGGCTCGTATGCAGGCAGGCAAGAAAGAGCAGAAAGCTTCTTTCCTTAACCACCCCCCTTCTTCTCTCTCTCTCTTTCGACCATCGGATGTTCACAGTCGTGTAGTGTAAATATGCGATGTATATGCGAGTGCTGCCCCACACTTCTGGGGGCAGTGTGGTTGCCAAGGTGGGTACGGTACAAGCACCCGTTGAGGTTCCTCCCGGGGCCTCGGCGGCGGCTGTGTCGGGAATGGCCGACGAGCCTCTGCGGACAGAGCAGCCCAGCGATGTCGCCGGGGCCCCCGTGCTACCCGGCACTGATTCGCTGTCATGCAGCCAGGGCACACGACGGCACTATCACACATGTACGACATTCGTTGATGAGATCTGGAGGTAGAGAAAAAGTGGGCTCTGCCTGATCTGGTATGTAGCCGTTGGGAGACAGGATACAAGTGACCGGGGACAAGACGAGTCTTGAACGTGCCAGCTGACTTGTGGGAGGCTCGTATCCCTAAAGTAGCCTGTCAGTGCTGCCGCAGTCTGGCTCGTGGCGATGCGCACATCTTGTCAATCAACGCGTTCCCGCCCTCCTGGAATCAGGGATATTCTTCAGTGGATTATTTCTTTATGTTATGTTGTATCTCGTCTCAAGCTCACTCGCGAAGCCGGCTCACAGCCTACTTGCTCAAACAAGGTGCAACCTCTTCCTGCTGGCGGCCTTGCCACATCGTCTGACCGGGTCTCCGTGCCATCACAGGTCGGTGTGTGCCCGCGAGCAATGGAGAGCATGTCCGAACCACTCCCGGGGATCAGTCGAGCACGGCATCTCGATAGTGTCGATTCGTAGCACTTGACTCGCACCCAACACACAGCGTCCCTTGGACCCATCGTGATGATACACATTAATCTCAACACACCCAACACCATTCAAACCCGAATCCAGAAACGCCCGCTATGCCCAGGAGGAAGCGCAAGCCTTGATCTCCAATCAGCCGATGATACCCGCTGATGTCATTAGATCACCCATGGCTCAGCTCCGCCGTCATTATCATCATCCTCAGGCTCATCTTCCGGCTTCTCGTCTATCGTCTCGGGTATGTCCAGGCCCGGTGCTCGATGCGACATGGCTCGAACTGTCTCGACGTCGTCCTGTAGGCGGATGGCACCCTCCCTTCTCAGGATCCGACGCACACTGAGAGGCAACAAGAGTTAGCAACGATCCATCTGGCACTCATCTTCAAGAGAAGAAAGGGTCTCGCTCACGTCCTCGACATCGGTTGCCACGTCTCCATCACGAGAACCACCAGCAGGAACGTCAGCACCATGCCGATGACCAGTACATCGGCATGGTGAGCCGCCGCACATGGTCGTGGCTGGTGGCCACTCCCGACGGCCGCCGAGCCTCCCGCACGCTGCTTGATGCGCAGCACGCCCCCGTCCCGGTTCGACGCGAGCCTTACTAATGAGCCGACCGACATCTTCCTTCGCGGCGAGGGCTCTGGTCGGGATTCCGAGGCCGAAGGTGTCTCTGTGTCTGCGTCCTCCTTCGACTCTGCCTCTGTCTCCTCTGGTGACGACTGCTCTCCGGACTGCAGCCTCGCCAGCGCCTCCAGGAGGTCCGACGTCAAAGGCCCGGCTGATGAGAGAACCTCCGAGGCAAGCCGTGAGAGGTCGGATGCCGACGCCGATAATGGCCGGTTGTCGAAGGCCGGTTCCCGCGCCACACCGTCGTCGATGATTGATTGTCGGTCTAGGGGCCGGAGAACCTCCGTCTTGGACCCCTTCGCCCCTGCTGTCGTGATGGTTGCTGGGGGCTGGTAGCCCATTGGTCCTGATGACGGGTCGGATACCGTGTCTTCCAGGGTCTTCACCAACACGAGGTGAGGTAGGACTGGTGTTGCCATGGCGAGAGGTGCCGCCGCACAGAGCGAGTAGAAGATGTGCCCCGACCTCATGGCGGGCGATGATCGTTTCCTTGTTGTTTCTTTTTGTTTCTGAAAAGTATTGTATCCTTTTCTTCGAAAAAGGTAACACAAACTGCTTCCAGAAAATGACGGGTTCCGTTAATGTATGATCTGGGTGTCTATGGCTGGCTGCTCCCCCTTTCCACCCGAAGTCCCAGAAGCTGAATATCTTATATGAGAGAGGAGTGCTGCGGCGGTGGACTCGTCAGGATGTCGCGAGCGCGTCTGTCTCAGACACTAGAATTTGCCGACTCGTGAAGCTGTCTCGGAATGGCCCTGTGTCAAAATGTTGCCCGCACCCCCGTTGAGGAACCGCCAGGATTAAGTTATGCTCTGTTTGATCGGCGTGGGGACGAATGATGCTTATATTCCAGGTCAAGCTTGCTGAGGCATTGACGCCGGGGGGGTGTCCCAGTGGCAATCTGAAGACAGGTGAAACCAGCGGGAGTTGGGGGTTGATCTTGGGATGATTGACAAAACAATTGTTGAAACGAGCGACGAACTGGTGCATGCACTGATCGGGACTAGCAGTGCTTGGGATGAGTTTTATATGAGTGAATCATAAAACTCGGAAAGAGAAACCAGATGACCGAAGTGAGAGAAAATGGATGGTGGATGGGACGAGCTCTATGGATGCATGGGCGTGCACCCGTATGTATGTACTGTGTGTGGGTGTGTGAGTGACCATGCGGGAGAGGGGAGCGTGTATTAATATGCCCCGTTTTGGGAGGATGGTAGTGAGCTTGTACAGTCTGGGCTCTCGTGGTGCAGGAAGGGGGAAGGGGAGGGGCCAAGCTGGACTGATGAGGCTGAGCCCAGATCTGATGAGGGCATTTAATATGGCAGGTGCTGTGCAGCTCGGACGAGACCACGAGCGCAGGGCACGGGCAGGACACAGCCATGAGAATGACCATTTGAGCATTGAGCATTGAGCATTAAGCATGAGTGACCATTAGGCCGCCGTCGACCCGGAAGATGAACGGTGACCCGAACCGAGAGCGAAAGGAGACCATTGAAGGCCGGCGAGAGCCAGGTGGAGCACCTGGATGCTTGACACTGAGCTAAAGTTGTCCCGCGTTTTGTGGTCTGTTTGACCTCTCGTCGGGCTTTCTTGGGGCCTGCGTCTTTCTGGTGAGAGAGGGGGGGAAAGGGGGGATCTGTGCCCAGGCTGCCCCTTGCTAAACACCCGCGGACCGGGGTGGACCCTTTACACTAAAGTGTAACGCCGTGATGCCTTCCTCCTGCCCACTGGCCCTCGTCAAGGACCAGGGACCACCGCGTCCAGAGCGATCCTGGGACCGCTTGGCGAACCGCGCACGTGCATTGAGCAGAGAGATTCAGCTTGGCGCAGGTCGGAACCTTCCAAAGAACGCTAACTGAGTTCCCATCTCCTGATGCTGCTGCTGCTTGCCGCCGCCCAACCAAAGGACCGGCTCCCCGTTCACAATGCATTCTCAGCCCGACGGCTCAACTCTGGCCGTGGCCATCGGTACTTGCCAGTACGTCAGCCAGTCGCTCCGTCAGACACTCTGTCGGTCGATTACCCAACATCATCGGACCAGAAGTGTACAATGCTCCGGCAGTCGATCATGCCATGATCACCCCCTAAAGGATCAGAGCTTTCTCAACACAGGAGATGTTGATCCAGCTGAGGCTCAGTGAGAATCCTGCAACGTTGCCTTGGGCCCTGGCACCCGCAGCCCTCATCGTGATTCGCCGCGGCGCACAAGCAGGCGGAGCAGGATGGCTGGCTGATTACTTGATGATCACGGCCCACGAGGCCATTCCGCGATGGGCGATAGATCGATTCATCATCCTTTGGGATGGACCCCGAAACCTAACTCTATCTAATATAAGCCCACTTGCTGTGAAAAGGGGCCCACTCTGTCCTGGTACCAGGCTGCTATTGGCCGGGGCGGATAGTTTTAGAGTTCATCTCTGCCCGGTACGTTGTGCTAGTTCCCGTGACAGTCATCACAATAACAACCAAGCAGCCCTGCCAGCTGGCACGGTGTGTGCTGTGTGCTGTCCATGGCGATGTGACCTTGTCTCCGTAGGCTGAATCACAAGAAGCAGCCACAGTCTACACGTACCATGATCTGGCACCTGGTTGTTGTGTACACTGCTCTGAGAGCTGACAGCCGCGGCAGTCACCTAACAGCAGACAGGGACACGTTCCCTTGGAGTGGTCCACCTCTGCGCCTGCAGTCGCTCAAGAAGTCTATGATGGCTTCGCTGTGACAAGCATTGCTTGGCCAAGTCGATGTCTGGGCAGTATGTACTGCGCCCTCAAGAAGTTGAGGGACTTCTTGTTCTTTGGATGAGACAGCACTCGTCTGCAGGCTGCAGCAGTGTTTTTGGTTCTCTGCCGGCCCACTTCCCACGTTCTGGTCCGGGCAGAAATGCCCTCGGCCTCCGAGTCCACGGTCGCCTATCCCATGGTCTTCCTCTCCTCTGCAGCAAAACAAGGCTCCCCGTCCTTTCGGTCGAACCCCGTATAACCCCCCCCCCCGGTCTATTTACGGGGTTGACCGTTCCTCGAAAACTCTGACCGGCGAGCTTCTTGCCGGTAAGCCTCCGAGTCAGTCACTGTTGATTAATTCGTGATGGGACCCTGTTGCTTCCCTTGTGGTAGAAGGTATCAGAGCAAAAAATTCGGAAAATTGACGGGCGGGTCGCGCTCAAGGGGCATTGACATGAATTTGGTCGTGCCCTCTCAAAAGCCTAGACCGGTCCGTGGCATGCAGCCACACGTGGGAGCTGAGTAAGGCTAGAGAGGTCGTGAGCGTGCGGCCTGCCCTACTCAGCCCAATTCGCCGTCCCTGGAATGTACTGTAATATTAATATGGCGATAGTCAGCCGCCTTTGTCTCAAGCTGGTCCACGCCGCTTGGGAGAAAAACTAAGGCAAATCACTACCAGGAATGGTATACGAGAATGTGTCTGTAATGAGGACCACAATGTTGACACAACGGCGGTGACCTTGTCTAGTTTTATTTGGGAATTGGCGCTACACAAACACGGTTGCGCCCGTCCAACTGGGACGATGCGCTAGGCTAAGCTTCAGCCTTAGCTTTGAGGTGGGCTGCTGGAATGTTGCTCGTACACAATGGATCCTGGCGGCGATCGTATCTAGACAGGGGCACGGACAGATTACATTTCCCATCGCGTCATTTCAGGCCATGAAGAGACAACCACTTGGGGTGGGCGGGGCGTCGGGGTTGCTGAGGCAGCAATGGACCCGTCCTGTTTTGCCTTGGCCGGGGGTATGGCTCATCGTGACTGTGAGACAGACAGGCCAAGACCATGTCCACTGGATTGAGGCCATCGCGAGACTAGTCGATGGTTTTGTACTCAGCCGATGACTCGACCCCATCTGGGTGAGCCAGCCGGCACTGCCGTATTTCGAAATTACCAGGCTATTTTTGAGTTTGACAGACAGACGGTTAGTGCTGAATTTGCCCGGGGCTGCCGGGTTTGCTGGATTGCCTAGGGCCACTTAGTAGGATCGTCAGTAGTGTACTGAACAAGCGCGTGGGCGTCTGGTCGAAATGGGCTCTCTGGTTCGTCGGTGCGCTCGGTTTCCAGTGGAGTCCCACGCCGCAGCAGAGAACATGAAGTGATAGGCTTCCCCAGACGTTCAGACGATCTCCACTCTTTGCGAGGCCAAGCTTTCTCATCAATCTCCCAAGCATGACAGGTGAGGCAGGTTTTGACGAGAAAGAAGGCTTGGCACGTCTCGCAGCGCCGGTGTCAAGTTTGAGCACTAAGGGTCCCTCTCAGGGGGAAACAGATCTGGCGCTGAGCCTGGGCCCCCCAAACTGCAATGCAATCTCCACACCCTCTTCTCCGTAAGTCACCAGCGCTTGCAAACCCATGCGGAGGCACCGCGGAGCGGCCCGTGCACAGGCACGCCCAAGTCCTCCAAGCTTCATGTCCATCCCCCTTATCGTTATCGCCAGTTCAACGTCGCGTCCAGGCGCCGCGCTACCACCCTACGTCAGAGCAAGAAGCAAATCTAAACGTCGCGAGAGCCTAGGCCACGATTTTGCTCGACCCACGAACCTTTGTCATCGCGCGTGGATGGAGAACGGACGCCTATCTTCATAGCCGCTCAATGGCTCCTCCCTCGGGATTGCAGTTCTCATCAAAAGCCTCCGACTACAATGACAGTATCGAGCGACTGCCGCCTCTGGCGCGCTCCATAACCGCCCCGACCAGCTTCCAACAATCAGCAGCAGCAGCAGCGTCAACATCATCAGCATCATCGCACCACGGCCGTCCCGACCCGTCGCATCTCGCCCCCGAGGATGCCTTCCACGCCGCATCGCCCCCTCGACGACTAAACCCATTCGAACCTCCCGGGAGCCGGGACCACATCCCACGCCATCTATACCGCAAGGACGGCGGCAGTAGGAGTCGCAGTCGGCGGCGGAGGAAGAGACCCTGGAAGAAACTACTGTGGGTTAAGCAGTCATGTAAGCTCTCCAGTTATATTCTCTGCGATCCATCCCCGTTGCTGCGGGTTTGTTTGCGCGGCAGGGCTGATGGAGTCGACTGTGCAGATCCGGACAATTATACCGATCAGGGGACCTTCCTCGAGAATCTCCAGCGTAACCCCCGGCTCAAGCCTTACGACTTTTGGCCTCTTGTCGCAGACTCTACAGTCATTGTACAACATGTCTGCACGGTTTGCATATTTGTGGTCTGTTTCGTGGGCATCCACCAGGGTCGACTGAGCCCTGTTGCGGTTGTCGGATGGGGTTCCATCGCGACGTCTGTGGGCTGGTTTCTGTGGGATTGGTGGGTGGGAAAAGAGGGCGAGAACGATGATATCGAGAGCCTCCATAGGACAAGGAGCATCGGCCCTAGACACTACCGCCGTCCTTCACGACCTCAAGATGAGAAGCGAAACTCTGTCGGGGGAAGCGGCAGCGGTAGCGGAAGCGGCAGTGGAGGACAAGGGGAAGACGGTGTCGCCAACTCGCAGACCGTCTCCGGCGCAGCTAGCAGCAGCGCGTCGACACTGCCATCGGCCGAAAGCTCCACCTCGAACCTGCTCATGCCCCCGGGCCAGGCACTTCTACCTAGCGCCAGCGCCAGTGCAAGTGCCAGCGCCACGAACCTCTTATCTGCAAAGCCTTATTCTACGTCTGCAAGCTCTCTGTTGTCCGCAACCTCCCAGACGAGCACTTCCGGTGCCACCACGAACCAGCTGAGGCCCCGTCGGACATCCTCGCCCACTGACCCTGCCGGCCCACAGCTCAAACACCGGCCGTCGTCGCCGCTTCGAGGCGGCCGAGCTCATCTGCGAATGAACACCATCAAGTCCGCGATCCTCATCTACTTTACCCTTCTCGGCCTGTCCCCGATCCTCAAGTCCCTCACCCTGTCGACATCGTCCGACAGCATCTGGGCCATGTCTTTCTGGCTGCTTGCCATCAATATCTTTTTCTTCGACTACTCAGGTGCCTGGGTCGGTGTCAACAAGTTTCCCGTCGCATCGCTGTCCACCAACGCCGCCTTGATGGCCTCGACCGTGCTGGCCAGCCGTCTGCCGTCGACGGGCCAGGTCTTCAGCCTGACGCTGTTCAGCATCGAGGTCTTCGGCCTGTTCCCTGTCTTCCGGCGCTACGCACGCCACCGCAGCTGGCGGTACCACGTGATCCTGACGGTACTACTGGTCCTCGGCGCGGGCGGCGGCGTGGGCATGATCCTTGGTGCCGCCGACTGTGACGCTCCCCACGCCTGCGAGAACCAACCCTGGCCCTGGGCGAGCGGCCTTCTGGGCATGTTGGTCGGCTGCATCATCGCCGCCATCGCCATGGGTGGGTGCAGTTGGTGGTTGATCGGGCTGCAGAAGTACAAGAATGAGATATATGGCCCTTGGGACCCTGCGCGACCAATTATCATCAGCCGGAGGCACTGGGACGATGACTGATCGGATAGAATGTTGACATAATATCTTTGGTTTGAATGAAAACTTGTTTCTTGTTCCAAGGCCGTGTGTCTTGCGGCTTCCGGCAGCCGTGGCTGGGTTTCAATGACGAAGGGCACAATATAAGGGCCGGTAAATGAATGCTGGGGTCTCACGGGAAAATCTCTCTCGTACTCGGACATTGACATAGACGGCTGTAAAAGAATGCTCCTTGTAGCACACGAGCGACAAGTATCTCTCCCACATCTAATCGAACAGCAATCGCTTCTATCTCCGGTGGCAGGCCGGTTCACAAACGCTTAGGTTGAGGCGCAACGATCGACTCCATAATCCGCAGGTGTAGGTTCGCTTCACCGTCCAATTTTCAGTGCCCTGTGTCAGACACCAGACGCTCCACTCACGGGGAGGATTCAGCAGCGACACAGGTCCTGCGCCCAGTGCTGCAGCCCTGTCCATGTGCGATGTTCCCCTTAGCCGTATGCAATCGAGGCAGGGCCAGTGGAGACTGCGCTCATCACTACACCTCAGCCTGGCCAGAAACAGGCCGACCTCGTATTCGACTCCCTACCCCCCTGGTCAGCCTATAAATGTGATACTCGCAGCGCATTTCCTTATGCTGCTATTCTGGGGACACATCATGGGAGAGTGCGCAGTGCTTTGGGGGAAGGGGGGCGTTGTCCGCAACATTACTTCCTTCCACTCGACAGGGACGAGGCCTGGGATCTCTTCTCTAGCTCATGATGTGAAGTATACTTTACGACCACTCTTGATCAATAAGGTTAGCTATATGCATCACGGGGAGTGTAATGCACAGCAGCTTCACAGTCTAGTGAGGGAGATGGGGTTGGGACAACCAACGCTCGAGTCCGGGCGTACTTTTTACCTCACTCTCGAGTCTCACATATGGACAGAGTGATTGCCCGAGCATTCTAGTGGTGGCTTGTGCTGAAATGGGATATGGAACCACTCTTGAGCCCTTCGTGTTCTCTCGAGATCTGTACCAGCCCAGGCGGGCAACAAGCGCCTCCAGTTCTATATAGCGCGTTCCTCATGACAAATTGCCCCTACTTGTATTGTTTTCCATAGTAAATGACGCTTTTGATCCAAGTATGATATTGACTGTCTGCCTTGAGGCCGAAGTCTGTTAGCTGCTGCCCAGATGGCGGGCTCTTGCACCTGTCGGGCAACCAGGTCGGCTGCGCATCTTGATCCGCCCCGTGCTTCACACATAACTTTGTTTTTGTTGCGACTCTGTTGCATGGGATGCCTACTTTGAGGTTAGTTTCTCCTGCTCTGCGAAGCCTCCCTCCCATCGGACGTCCAGCCAAGAGTACTTGCTGCTGGTCACTCACTCACGATCCACGTTTCCTGTGATTTACGGATATTCGCTCTTAACTGTGCGTTCCTATTCATCCTCACATTGCCCTTGATGCCACTGCCAGTCTGAACATTTGATGATTCAGGCTTCGTAAAAATTTCCTAGGTCAGTGAACTATACTCAGGTTGTCAGGACCAGCTCTGAGAGGGTATCATGGGCTCTTACTGTCTCTTGTTTCATCAGAATCGTCGGTAGAATCATCGCAGTGGCTCTCAGGCGGGGTTTGCTGAATCTCTAAGCTCTTTACAGCAGTCGACAGCCAACGCTCGATGAATTGCTTGAGAACCAACTGCTTCGGCCGCTTGGGGTCTCCTTGCCGGTATGCTCTTCCGCTTCCAGTGTCGTTTAGTACCTAAAATCGACAAGAGCTGGGATAACTGAGCTTCTTGAACATCAGAGATACCATTACACACTCCTCCCTCAGCAAACGCAGTCCCCATCAGCAGGCTACTCCCAAACACCTGGGCAGGTCCAAGTCCGGTGATTCTTCTTATCAAGATGGTTGGCTTCCTGACGAAGGAGAAGTGGAATGTCCTAAAAGGTTAGAGGGGCAGAGAATCAAACTCTCGAATCTCATGAATACGTGTGAACTTCATTAGTCGAAGGTGGTGGATTGTAGCGAGGGGAGGGGAAGAAGGCGGTTCGCAATAGCTTCAATCCGGCCAACGATTTTACACCGAGTTAGCACGAACTACCAACGACGACAACCCCAGCCGTTGATTGATTCACTCCTAGCACCAGCTACCCACAGAAATAAGAAGAGAGTGGAGTGCAGTGGTCACGAAGCAAGACTCAATTTCAGAAAGGAAAGAAACAAAAAACAAAGAATCAGGGGGTTATGGGCAGCTGGTGAAGGGAGGGAAGCCCCACAGTTCAGGGGGGGAGACTGGCTCGATCAATCCCACCCAAAACACTAAAACAATAGTTTCACATCTCACTTGCTATAGAACAGCACATAAGCCTCAGATGGCCGAACCTTTTGCCTTAAGTGCTCTTGGACCATCCTTTTTATGCGTGCTCATGGTGCATAGCATGCGTTCACATCTATTTGTCTGTGATCCAACGTATCTAGTCTTATGCGTCTAGCTTTAGCCTGTCTAACATGGTGTCGATTTTCCTCAAGAGGATCTGGTAGTTCATTGCATCCAAGTCGAACTCATCATCGACGACTTCTCCTTCTAGCGTCTTGACTCCACCACCACCATCTCCTTTTTGCGGAGAAATTTCATGATTAGCAGCAGTGGACATGGCGTCACTCGTTGCACCCTTGTTGCCCGTTTCCATAATGACCCCACGTCCCTCTCCGCTGGCAGCGACCAAGCCCTCCACAGCCTCGGGCCGAATCTCACCCTCCTCGTCGAGCATCTCATCAAGCCCCGCATCCTCAAACCTGAGGCGGAAGCGCTCCGAGAGGTAGTATCGTATGTCGTCTAGTAGCTCAATCGTGTCGGTTTCTTGCCTCAGCTTGAGCCTTGAGGCCGACTCCTGTATGAGTTCCGCGAATTCAGGCTCGTCAATGTAGTCCTCCAGCCGATACGCCAGGTACCGTGCTGCGAACTCCTCCAGTCGTTGTACACGGAGATCCCATGCGGCGTGGATCACATCGTACACGTTGATCGGCTCGACCTCGACCTGCTCGTTTTGGCCCTCGGAGTGTGTTCGGTCCACGAGGATGTTGCCTGTCGCACTCCCGAGCGTGCTGATTGCCTGCGCCGCTTTGCTCTTGAGCCGGTCCATCAATAGCATGTCTGATGTGTAGAGCAGTTCCAAGGCGAGATCGAGGGGGCAGTCGGACTTTTCGGTGTACATGAATGTCAGTATGATCTCCAGGACCTCGGGTGTGCAGTCCACCTTAATGATGTGGAGATGCTCAGATTCCTGTGCCTCCATAAACTCGCTGGAGAACATGGTTTCGAAGTATGGAGACCGAATCAGCATTGCCTTGTGAACGGGGAAGACGGTGGACTTTTTAGGCTTGCGCCTGGCCTCTCTTTGGTTTGAAGATCGCGTTGCAGGCTCGATTGGGATTCCGTTGGCCCCGATTGTGGATGTTTCCCGTTCGTCGTCACCTTCATCCTCGTCTTCTCCGTCATCATCGTCGGCCCGCAGTAAGCAGTCGGCGAAGATGGAATTGTCCTGTCTCCACTTGATCTCGTTGACCTTCTTGGTATCCACCACCATTTTGTGCCGTACAACATGCTCTTTGAAGAAGCTCTCGACCTGTTCCTGTGCCCTTTGAATCTCGTCCTGATATCTTTGCCTCGCCAAGCGTCGATCATCCAGGGTCAAGGCCGCCTCCCATAGCTTCTCAACCTCGAGTTGTTTGCTGATCTTATCGATGCCCTTGAAGACCTCCTCCTCGGACGTTGAGCTACGAGGGTCAACCAATTCCCTAGGAAGTTCGCCAAGGTAGAGATACTGAGCCACGAGGCGGAAAGCCTCGACCGGGACCGCACTGGACAATTTCCACTGTGTCGTCTCAGGGGCATCCGCCAATTTAGCCCTGAAATATGGTGTCCTCCTAGAATGGGTTAATGACTTGCTAAGGAGCCCAAAGTGCTGCCCAGAAGGATTCTGGAGGGTTCCAAGACGCCACTGGTGGGAAACAGCGGGTGCAAGGATCGTACTTACGCTGAGAGTAAAAATTTGTGTAAATGTAAGGATTCAGACCCTGAAGTCAGCGTGATATCTGCAGTTTTTGGCATCTGTCGTGTCAACAAGGACGTTATGTGTGACGACCAAGGTTGCAGCGGGTCGGTGGATTTTGAATAATCATAAGACAGGAGGAGGTTCCTTATCCGGTCATTCAGGGCGTTGTACACGGCTCGCTCGCCTTGGAATGTATTCCTCTCCGCAAGTGCACCTGCATAAGCATTAACGACTGTTGTTGCTACCATGTCATTTCCTTGTTACAGGGAGGCGAACCTGATTCCAAAAGAAGCTGGACGAGCTCAAAGTGACCGCATAGGCTGGCGATGATGAGGGGGGTATAGTCGAATGCATCTTTGCCGTTGATATTAACACCGTTTGATATCAACTCCTGACACGTCTTAAGATCTCCTTTCCTACATGCACCCAGAAATTTGCTGAAATCTGAAGTCAGATCAAGAGGGTTCTCATCACGCAGGATTCCCTGCTCAATAAGCTTGTGCTCGTCTTTGAGCTTGGCCTCGAGCTCATATTTCCTGAGCACCCCAGCCATGGTTCGGACAGTGCGCGGAATTGATCAATAAAACCACGTTACGGATGGCACTGAAAATGTAAGAAAGAGAGCCAGCCAGCAACCTTGCTCCGCCCCGGAGTACAAGGCCGCAGGGAGGTCATTCGGAGTTAAGCGCAACGGCGCCGGGTGGCGCATTACGAGTCGTCATTGGGCTTATCGATAACTCTACTGTGTACGAGACACACCCCTCCCCGTACAGGCCTTCCGTCCCGGCACCCTAACCCCCATGCAAAAATGGTTGCCCAGGCAATTGACATGTTGACGTTGACTTTTTGGACATGGGAGGTGTCCGAGCACTAAGAGCACTATCTCACCTTGCCTCGCTCAATCCCTCGATCCTTTTAGTCGCAATATTTCCTTCGGCTCCATCCAAGCAGAGGCCCTATCCTTTCAAAACAACAAACCCGACCTGGGTCAACCGAGTCCTACTAACATCAGCAGGTATACTCACCACGTCTTGGTCCTCGAATGTTCCCCTGCCTTTGTTTGCCTCGCCCTCAGCTTATGGACCATTCCCAACCCGCCCACTGACAAAGACTGGCCGATTCCGCATTTCAACATGTCGTCGGACAGCACTGACAAGTATGAGGTCCTCGAGAAGATTGGTACGCCGTGTCTCTTGTCGCCGCTGCACTATCACTATGGGTTACCCCAATCGCAGCCACGTTGATATCGAGACAACCTTGCTGACACCGTCTCTCACACAGGCCATGGCTCCTTTGGAATTATCCGCAAGGTTCGAAGGAAGGAGGACAACATGGTTCTCTGCCGCAAGGAAATCAGTTACCTCAAGATGTCACAGAAGGAGAGGGAACAGCTCCACGCCGAATTCACCATCCTCTCTTCCCTGCGCCACCCGAACATTGTTGGATACTACAGTCGGGAACACCTCAAGACCACACAGGACCTTCACATCTACATGGAGTATTGCGGAAATGGCGACCTCGGACGAGTCATCCGTGACCTGCAGAGCAAGAGTCAATACGCAGAAGAGGCATTCGTCTGGAGCATCTTCTCACAGCTCGTAACGGCCCTCTACAGGTGTCACTACGGCATCGACCCCCCAGAAGTTGGAAAGGACGTCATGGGGCTGGGCCCTTCTGCAAAGCCCAAGACTCCACCAGGTGGAATGACCATCCTGCACCGGGACTTGAAACCGGAGAACAGTGGGTGAAGACACATTGACGGGGCCACCGCAGCACGCTGACATCCCATGCAGTCTTTCTCGGCGAGGACAACTCGGTCAAACTTGGCGACTTCGGACTGTCAAAGGTATTGACGTCGCAACAATTCGCATCCACATATGTTGGAACGCCCTTCTACATGTCTCCCGAGATATGTGCTGCTGAGAACTACACACTCAAATCGGACGTCTGGTCATTGGGATGCATCATCTACGAACTTTGCACGAAGGAGCCTCCATTCAATGCTAAGTCACACTATCAACTGGTCCAGAAGATCAAGGAGGGAAAGGTGGCACCACTCCCAGGCGTGTATTCGGCAGAGCTTAGTGCTGTCATCAGGGACTGTTTGAAGGTTAACCCAGACCGGAGACCAGACACAGCAGCACTTCTAAATCTGCCGGTCGTGCGGTTGATGCGGAAAGAACGAGAGGTAGTAGAAATGAGCCGCGCACTTCACAAGCGGGAGCTGGCCCTCTCTAAGAAGGAGGACTCAGTGGGCCGACGGGCGCGAGAAGTTGAAAAGAGACTGCTCCGCTTGGACTCCGAAAAGATGACCATGAGGCAGGAGATCGACTCATCGCTGCGGCGGGAGTGGGAGGCGAGGGCTCGTCTGGAGATAGACCGCCTTGTCAACCTTGAGATCGAACAGCTCCAGAGCAAGTACGAGGAGGAGGTGCAGGCCCGGGTCCAGGTCGAGCTGCAGCAGCATAAGAAGATGGTCTCGTTCACCAACGAGCAGCACCGGATGGAGTTCAGTTCATCAGCAACGAAGTCTGAATTCCCTTACTCGTCCATTGGCGCAAGCAGCAACCAGAGCGGCTTGACGGCCGGAACAGACATGACAGACTTGTCAGAGATGGGCCCGGATACACCGAAGGACGAACTCAAAAAGGCGGCAAGAACCCCCTTCGTCCGCGCCGCCACCATGTACGCTGGCCCCCTCGGTACGCCCATGGACGTGGACAACCTCTCGCCGTCCCCTTGCGCAATCGCTTCTCTGTCCCTATCACCCCGTCGCAAGAACTCCGGAAAGGGCCCCTTCATTCACCAGCCTAATATTTTTGCGAGTGAGGAGTGGCGGAAAGTCCCCGAGATCCCCGATAACTTCGACACCGAGTCGGAGGACGAATCTGATGACACGCCGGCCTCTCCATCGCCGACCAGGAAGGTGAAGAAAGTCCAGAGCCTCTCGCGGCCAGCGATCCCCCACATGAGGACTGAACCGTCAGGGAATCTGCTCAAGAACAAACCGTCCCTACCAGCACCCGCAAAGACCACCACTGGCCTGCCGCACATGGTCTCGAATCAAGAACTGCGTTCTCCCGGGGCTCTGCGCGAGCGAGATTCACCAAACCGACAGGTCTCCAAGATTCCCTCTTTCGCGAACCTGTCGGCCGCGGGGGTTGGCGACTCATCCACTAGAGGTGGACTGTCTCGCAAACAATCCGTGGTTGGCCAGCAGGGAACCAGCGGTGGTCTTGTCAGCAAGATGGGCAACGTCCGCGGCCGAACGCTTGTCGAGCTTTCGCAGGCGCGGGCGGGTGGAAGGGTTCCGAACAGCAACGAGAACCTAAAGCCTGCACCCATCTGGGACCCCGAGACTGTGGATGAGATGCCAAGTCCCTTCCTGATCCGCAGCAAGCACATTCCCAAACCCATTCCGGGACTTTGAAGAAACTCGAGCCTGGGTTTCGTTGCTGTTGTACAAAGGGTGTCCGCACCCACTTGAGCGTTCGAGCCATAATCAACATTCCGGTCAGAATCTGCAGTGCGCAATCTAAACGGCAAGCATCCTGCAGCGGAGCGCATGTTCTAGTTGCAGCCGGCCAACGGCCAGCATTGTCGATGGCGAGCACAAACACTCTGCATTATCTCTTTTGTCTTCCCCTCTTACAAATCAGCATTGCTATACGAGATTGGACGTCACGGTGTGGAAGACGCGGGGGAGACGATATACCAAATCACCAATCGCCCAGGGTGCTGGGCAGAATGAACCGCATTTCCTTTGTCGACGAGCATGAATCAAGGCCAACACTATTTAGGCATGTCTTCTGAGCAAACGCTTGATGAAGGCAGGCAGCGCGGGGTGGCCAGGGCAGCGACAGGACGATATACCCGCCATGCTCATATGCCGCCAATGTGGACGTGTCGTTGGTGGAACATGGCATGGAATCCGACCTTTGGGGTTAATTACTTTTCTCTTACGACTGTGCGCATTCTCATTACGCGAAGAAAAAGGGGGCAATATTTGTTCTTGACCGGCGTTAGAGGGGTGGATGGCATCACGAGCGTCTTTTCTCGTTTTTTTATTCGCGTGTGTGTGAGAGCCATCCCAGATGGTGTTTCCAAATCCAGCTGGATGGACTCGGTATAGTCTCTGCTCAGACACGAGAAAAGAACCGGCAGCACAGCCCGGCTACTGCAGCTACTGCGGCAAAGCTAGCAAGCCAGCTCATGATAAGAGAGCAGTAGCAGTGAAATTTGATTTTTTTTTTCGATATTATCTATACGTGCGTATCCATGGGATGTGATAAGGCAGATGATTCGTTCGCCCGCGACTGGGGAGGATCAGGGGGATCACGACACATCCCACGTCCCGGATGGCGCTTTATCGTAATATCATAGAGTGCAGTGCGGGTATCCACGTACTAGCAGAGGTCGTGTGCCGCTTATCATAGCTCGAAAGGCATCACGGCCCGAGAAGGGCGACCAAAGACAAGTCTGTGCGCCCACATGCAATATCGCCAGCCTTTTCCGAGCCAGTGAAACACTGGATACCGTTCGTAGAGAAGATTTACACTGTATAACAGTGCGATCACGATAAGGATACGGTGGTGTGTATTAGCTAAAAGAGGCTATCTATTCCCGGGGCTAAGAAGTTGCCTATTCGAGGCCCCTTGGGCCCGGGCGTGGCTACCTAGTACCACACGATACCCCCTTTTTATCATGGCAAGACCCCCAAGCCAGTTCTTAATGATGCCGGCATTGAATCGCTCAACTTCTAACCCCGATTCACGCAAGTAACATATCGTGAAAAAGGGGTAATCATGGTCTGGGTTGTGGTCCCGGTAACTGCCATTCTAAAAGATTAAAACCCAGGCTGCATAATGTGCCTATATCGTAATGTACCTATATAGGCGCCCGTATAAGAACGGGTTGATAATCGTAAAAATGATTGCCGGTAGGCAAGTCCTAGACCCGGTCTTCCCAAAAATAAAGCAATTATAAAGAATCATGTCGTAATAAAGGGCCACAGAGTCTTCCTCTAGGTCTCCATCTATCACTATAGCCCTCTGTCAACTCCCCCACAACTCCCAGATCACAATTAACTTCACGTGGAGTCGGCTAATACGGTATGGCGTTTCTAATTTGTTATTAACTCCCCATCCAGGGTGGAGTCTCCAGAGAAAAGGCCAAACTGTCTTTACCCCTTCCAGAATGCTTAGCAATAACTAAAGAGATAAAGGGATTTGGAGCCTGGGCTTAAGCAAGGTATGGGTCCTTATTGCTGTTACCTTCTCTCGGTCTCGGGTCTAGAACCTCCTTGTTGTCAAGGGAAATAAGCTGCTCGTTCTGGTCGGGCTCCTTCTTGATACTATTCTGCTGGTTATTATCCCTATTACCAGTTATATTAACTGGGTTCTCTACACTCCGGCCCTCCTGGTTACGTTAATTTATCTCATCCGTATAGTGCCAAGCCGTGGCCACAAGGTCCTCTCCGGGGCGCCGTGTTCCCTGTAAAATAATCTCTATAGCCTACTCTATCTCTCTGGTTTAGACGTTACCCTGTCCCCTCCTTTGCTATACCTTTTGCGAGCCATCCTTCTAACCTGGTTGTTGTGGGGAGATATTAGTCTTAGCCTTTCTCTTTGTAGCTTCCTCCTCCCAGGATAACGGGGTCTTTGTTCCCCTTGGTCCCCGAACAATCGGGTTGGGATGTTTATTTAGGAAAGAGGTAATGTTGGGGGAGTAGCCATTGCTTGCTCCCTACCCGTATTTACGGGGGGCACTGAGGACCCCCTCCTTATCGATGATGAGATATAGCAGTTCGGGGCCTAGGGAATTGAGGTCCCTCTCGATAGCATTCTAAAGACTCTCCGAAATAGCCTTTCTCTATACGTAAGCGATATAGCGACCGATTCGGTCTCTCAGGAGGGTATATACCCTCTTTCGGTTACGGTTTCCCACAAAATAGTACAGAAATCCTCGATCCACCAGCCGGCCGACATCATCAGGGTCCGCAACCGGGACATAGTCTTTAAGGTTTCCAATCTCGTTGGTGATTTCTGCCACCAGGTCGGCCAAGTCTATGGGGATCCCCGAACACTCCGTATAGTACTGTACGACTCGGTGTACCAAGAATCTCATCTCGTTGATCACTCGAATCCGTCCTAGTTCGTCGATTCCTTGATCACCCAGCGTAACAGGAGGAGGTATCAACGACACAGTTCTCAACTCCGGTTCGTGAGGCATATCACACTCCACACTCCAAGCGAATCTTCGCTGGTCAACGTTTCGGCTGAAGACATTAAGGGGGATCTATTCCCGGTCACGGTCAAAGGCATCACCGTTATCGACAAACAGCTCGCCCAGGACTCGAGCCACGGGTCGCCTGCTTCGATCTCTCATTTCCGTGCGTCGGTATAGGAGTCGGGGGTCATCAGGACTATTCTCCCCGTATCGCAAGTGTCTCCTTCTGAATTAGTCCTCTCCGTCGGGCAGCCGTCGATCCGAGGCACGGTGTTTACGGTCGAACAAGGTCTCTCGAGACACAGTATCCCAACTGCCAGCTTCGCAAACAATGTGTCCGGTCTCAGCATTTACCAGGCGACCCTGCTCATCAAGCTCCAATCTCAGGTCCGGATCAAGGAGATCCTCCTCACCCTCCCTTCTCAGGGATGCTTCGATTCGGTCATATGTCTTTCCTCGCCTATTCACCACCGCCGCCAGGGCAACACTCAGCAATGGGTGCTGAGTCCTCTCCCATCTTCGAGCCAGTGGCTGACAACTTGGTTTCATGGCAGTATTGTATGTGCCAAGCAAAGACTCCAACCGGTCCCGCACTTGTTCGGGGACGTTTTCTGGTAACTGGGCTTGGGATAAAGATCTGAGATAATCTCGTACACAGGTCGGCAAGTATGCTTGTCCTGATTCAGCCACCGCGATAACACGGGTGGGAATTGCCCTCTCCCCATCCTGGGTGGCAACCAAGGTGTACCTTCTATACGCCAGGTCCTGGGGAAGATAGTTAGGCCGTCTAGGGTCAGGTCCCATCCATATCTCTGCAAACTGTGTCGTGTGTGTCCCTGCGGGTCGGACAAAGTCGCCCTTGTCCTGATTCTCTGCAGCTGGGTTCCCATCTTTATCATCATTTGAGTCCTCGCTGGAACTGCTGGAACTGCTCGAACTGCTGGAACTGCTTAAGCTGTTACCCTCATCTCGTTTCTCTGCAGCTGGGTTTCCATCTTCATCACTCAAGGAACTGCTGGAACTGCTCGAACTGCTCGAACTGCTGGAACTGCTGGAACTGCTGGAGCTGCTGGAGCTGCCATCTGAGTCTGTGTCCAATCGTCCCTTGGGTCTATTGCCAGAGCCATCTCTGGGTCCAGACCCCGAACTCTTTCCATCGCTGTCCCGGGGGTCATCTTTACCCTGTGTATCTTTACGGTCGTGGCCTGGAGTTTGTGCCCCTGTCTCCCTGGGAATCGCACTGTCTTGGTTTGGGATAGCAAGCCCCACGCTCTGGCTGTTTGGAAAACATAGGGGATCATCGTGCTCGGGGCTTAAGCCCTCATCTTCTGTAGCCTTCCTTCGATCAAGGTCGGCCTCTTCCTCCCCCAGGATAGGGGATCCTGGTACCTCCCACATATCTCTGTCTCCTTCCGGGTCTCCAAATCGTCTCTGATTGGCCAAAATGTTATCCCGGTTAGGTAAACCCATCATGGATTCCATGTATACGTCCCAGTCCACGCGGTTATGGTTCCTCAAAAGCGTCATCCAATTCTCGGCCTCCTCGTCGTCCATTTCCGCCAATGTCTGGCCCCGAACGCGGAGTTGCTCGTCTAAGTAAAGGATGGCATCGACTATCTGCTCGTCCTGGCTTGCCATTCGGCGTCCAAGAATTTGCAACTAGTCCCGTCCGGCATTCGGGTCAATAATAGGCTCATAATGCCTGGCCCCGTCTTCTTGATAGAGTATCCATATGGTGTAATCCGGGTTACGGCCCTGTTCCCCGTTGTCATAGAGCGTCGCTGAGGGCTCCTCCCTCAGGCCAAAAGGGCGGAACATGCCGATCTAGACGGTCACACCCAGCTGCCAACAGACCACCTTATTGACAAACACAGCGGCCTAGTTGATACGAAAGTTATGGCGGGCAGCCATATCCTGGACAATATCCGCGTTCTGACCTAGCCGGACGTAGGCCCTAAAAAGTTGGACTAAGGTAGGGGCTCGCTCCCCCAACTCGATAACCAGAGCTTGATGAACGGCAAAAAATAAACACCATTCCTCATAGCCTGAAGTCGGAAGTGTCGAGATCCCATTCGGGAACTATTCAACAAACCTTCCGTTCACGATAGACTCTTGATATACCCGGTTGACAGTGGGAAAATCACAGTTCCAATTCCGTCTCATGATAACCGCTTTCTTCTCTTCTAAGTTCTTGATCTGGTCTAGGGCGGCCTGCCAGTTAACCTCCTTTACCCGGTTGTGGATAAGCTGCTTCAAACCCCCCGCTGTCCCCGGACATTAGATCCTACAGGCAATCTTCCCGATCAGGTCCGAGCCCATATCCTCTAAACACATCTCGTGACGGTCTGCCTCCTTCGCGACTAGGAGTCACACCCTAATACAGGGTAGAGACGGGTCTCCCACTCTCACGAGGCGGTTAAACTCCATGTCGTCTTGAAAGAACTCTGGGTCTAGGCCGATATCCCTTATGGCCCTCATGAGCATTTCATACTACTCTTCTGTAGGTTTGGGTTCCACCAAATCCTCCCCGGTACAATAGGCACACCGACACTTGTCTCTAACTACCTCACCCCTAGGTGGGGAAACTGGTAGGGGTATTCTATCTCGCTTCAAACTCTTCCAATCCTGGTTGGGATACTCCTCTAACAGCCTCACCTTATCCTCCTCCCTAAACCTCACTCGCCGCTTCGGGTTCGGCGTTTTCCGGGCGGTCGTTATCTCCTTATCCCGGGCATTGCGTCCCCTATCAGTGTCTTCCTGCTTCACCGGCTCCCCTTCCTCTGCGTTCAGGGTCTCACGAATCTACGGCATTCTACTTTGCTGGGCTCGAGCCTAGTCAGCGCCAGTGGAGACCACCAAGTTATCTTCCAAATCAGAGCCCATTCTTATATTCTACCTGCCCCCAAGGGACTCCTGGGTGGAGAGTAAGGGTAGTTAATCAGGTTAGTCGGTATGTAGAGTTGTGTATGAGAAAGGCTACCTGCTCTCAGCTCCCTATCTGGGGTTTTCGTTTATAGGGGCTCGTCTGTCAAGTTCTTGGTGGGCTTTTAAGCCCCGAAGTCGTGGTTTTGGGTCACTCTTCAGGCTCCCCTCGTGCTGCGCCCAATGCGCCGGTTCGGTCGGGGTTTTCACGATGGTTCGCAGTAGTTCTCGTCAAGATACCAATCACTACGCTCAGGTCTCGAAGTGGTAAAGATTACGGTTGGTGTGGAGGGGATTGGGAGAGGTAGTAGGAAGGAAAAGGTAAGGATCGAGAAATATCCAAAAGGCTTATCCCAAGCGGCCACTTGTTTACGCAAAGTCTCAGGCAAAGTCTACTTCTTCCCCATTAGTCCAGACAGGTTCAGACGACCTGGGCACCGGGTAAAAAGATAGAGAACACTTCTGGTTATTCTGATGTATAACTTCATAAAAAGTTCTTATAACCTAAATCTGGGTGGTATGTTGGTGTGAACATATAAGTAATACATTTCCGAATCGGGTAATTATACGGCGTGGTCCTGGCGTATCTATATCCCTCTACACCCCTAAATCTATAAGCTGTAACCTCACAGCTTCACAACACTCTCACCAGTGTTACGACTCTCTTCTTCCTCCCCAAATTCAAGTACGTCTCGGAGGGTTCACGATGTAAGGATGCAGGTCTATGGGCTCGGCCTCGTCCAGGATTTCGTCTTCCCTCGCAGCTATTCTCTCCGTCCTTTCCTCCTCATTTAGGTCCCAAGCCAGTTAATGTCCCTCCAGTTCTGGAGGCTTTACTCGGTATGGTTTAAGGTTATTCACGTGTACTTTCCTCCTCTTTTTCCCGTCAAACACCGGGTCCGCGATGTATACAGTGACGTCGGAAGCCAGATCAATGACCTTCCATGGGCCCGTCCATTTCGGTTGGAATGCTCTGGCTCTCTTCGCATTATAAGGGTCTCGTGGCTTCCCGTCCCGAAAGTTTCGAATCTTCAGATCCCTTGTAGTTAGAACCTTCTCCCACACCAGTTCTCCCACCTCAAAGACCTTAGAGTCTCGGTCCGGCATCTTCTCCACTACTACGTCCAAAAGTCTCTCAACATATTCAGATCTCATTGACTCGGTCTTCTCCATTTAGGCAAAGATCAAGGCATCATGATCAAGGGTTTACTCCTCAACCAGACTTGACATTTCCCTCCGCTTCTTCTCTAAGTTCACATCTGAGGGTCTTGGTTCTCTTCTCACAGGCCAGCCTAATGTAACTTCTACCGGGGTATATCTCGACTTTCTGGTCAACCGGTTGTTAACGTTAGCTGTAATATCTGGCAGAGCCTTTGGCCACAAGTCTAATCGCTTATACAGGCGGTCCCAAGCCCACCATTTCATCCCCCTCTTGATTATTTTCACAGCAAACTCGGCCTTCCCCATCAAAGCCGGGTTGTAGACAGGGCCAAATAGTAGTTTGGTTCCATGAGATTTAAAGAACCCTTGGACCCGTTGGTCACGAAAGTACGAGGTGTTGTCTAAGTATACCTGCTCAGGGAATCCCATCAAGTTGACAACCGGTTCCCAGAGAGATATAGTGCCTATCGCCGTAGGCTGCGTACAGGCCGTGGATATCACAAATCCGCCAAAGTAGTCAATGAGGACATAGAAGTGCGTTGATCCGTCGATTCCGGTCGGCGTAATCTTGCCCGAATAATCGGTGCCAACCAAATCCCAGGGTCTCAACGAGACCACAGGTATGGGTCCCACCTAGACGGGGTTTCTGGAGCTCTGGGACTGACACATAATATAACCTTCAATATAGTTCTCCACGTCCGAGTATCAAGTAGGCTACCATATCTCCCCCTTCAGGTTGTGGAGGGTAGATGCCGCTGCGAAATAGCCATGGTGATCATGAGTATACTTTAACATGTCTGGGACCTCCTCTTTTAATATACAGGCCGAGTACACCCCTGGCCCTTTGTGAAACTTGAGAGCCCCTTCCGTAAGTTTGTAGTTAATCAACTTTCTTCTAATTTGTTGTCAGACCAGTTTAGGCTGGTCTTTCAGGAACTCGTCTCCACCAAGCAGGTATAGGATAACCTCCCTATACCATTCTAAACTTGCGTAGGCCACATCTGTTGTGATCCCAGGTGCCATCAGTGAGGTAATATGTGGCGGACGCATAGGTAAAGCATAAACCTGGGTCCCTCGTCTCGTCCTGATTCTACCCAAGCACACAGGTACCATCATCTCTACATCCAAGGCGTCAAAAGGTAGTGGGTCTACTATTCCTCTAGCCAGCCTGGACAGGCTATTGGCTATCTGTATTACTCGAGTCGCGTTTGGGTGATATACCAGGTGAAGATTATAGGTCAACACCGTATCTAGCCACGAGGTAATCCGGCTGGTGGGTTTCCCCTTAATACTCAGAGTCGAGAGTATGTTGAGGTGATCAGTATATATAATGGTTGGGAACCTGGACGGCAAGATATGATCTCTTAACTCCTGGAGGGCCTTGATTACCCCCAGGGTCTCCCTTTTGCTGATCGTATACCTGGTTTCCACATCTGAGAGTTGGAATAACATGAATACGACCACGTGTATATTTCTGACCATCTTGTCTGTCATCTCTGTCCCCACCGGTAAGTCCGCCAGTTAGAAGAGTACCGCTCCGGTCGCCAAGTTTGACGTGTTGGTACTAAGGTAAAACTATCTATTCTTGTCGGGAGCTACGTTGACCACATTCTGTACTTTGTTGCAAATATCTGTAAATACATCAGCATATTCTTGGTTCCACATAAAGTCGTCCCTTTCCTGCTAATACATTTGGCGAGACTGCTTACCCGTTAGCGTAGTCTTCGGCACCCGGTCCGCATATAAAGTCTTTAGAATTTGGGTTAAGGATACTCGGCCAGGGATAAATTCCCTTAAGTAGGGTAGGAGCCACAAAAAGGTGTCCAATTCCTCCCAAGTCTTTGGGTGGTTCTCAGGCTGCACCCATCTCCGAAACCATTCCCAATATTTGTACATCGGCCTCACAACCCCGTTACCTAACTCGAAACCCAGGACCGTGATTTATTTCACAAACAAGACAGTCTTTGACGGTTTTAAGCTGATTCTTCCAAATTTGAGCCGAGGGAAATAATAAAGATATAAGAAGGTAAACAGGTTGTCAAATATCTTGGCTAAGGCTGCGTGATCGTCGATAAACTTGTTGAATAAGGCGTTAAGGTGTAAGATGTATCCCACTATTAAGGGTAACTCCGGGCCTTTACATCCAGGAACCACCGGCCAGGACCCAAAGACTACGTCTCCTAGTACACTGTAGGTGTGGCTTACCCCCACCATACCCTACGGTATCCGGTTTGTAAAGTATTGTGTATGGGGAGTAATTACCACCGCCTTGTACTTGTTACCCGGGGTTATCATCACTCTATAATACCCATAGGCCACGTCTCCCTAAAAGAAAACTCCGTGTCTAGACTGGAGAATGTCCTTAAATACATAAGCCTAGTTGTAACAAGGCCATTATGGCAACAGGGTTGCACTATTTACCGGCCGGTAATCAAATACCACCCTGAAAGTATCGGCCTTAGGCGGGAATTTGGCATATGCTGCCCATAGTCCAATGGCCGGCCAAACCCATCCAGCTCTCTCTAACTTAGGGAAAAACTTCAAAGTAAATCATTGCTGTTCTTGTAAGTATAGTAGTTGTCTCAACCGGTACGGCAAGACATTTGGTAGCAACTCGACGGTGTAGCTAACCAGATCGGTAGTCTTAATCTCCTCTAGAGACATAGCAAAGCAATCCTTCCATGTATACGCCAACCGTTGGGCCTATTCTTATCGTTATACAGTATCTACCGCCTCTCCCAACGTAATACCTGTCCCCTTAAACCAACTGTTAATCACAGACTAACTCTCTCCTGACAGCAGCCGTTAAAGTAGGCGTCTCCTAATTCCTTGATTTAAACAGACCCCTTGGGACATCGGCTTATACGCAGCCTCGTCCATGATCCTTCCCACCAGTCCTAGCAACACTAACTTTCCTAACAAACTCCATTCTTTAACCTAGATCGCCAGATTTATTAACAGATCCTTGCAAATCTGCTTTAAATCTCCTGTCATAATATCTAGGGCCTATTTACCGTGGTCCCAACCCTCCAACGCGGGTGTAGACTAATCCATATCGTCATAGATATCCATATTTCGCACAAGGGAAACCAAAGTATTCTCCTCCTCATTCATTTTGTCCATCTCAACCGGTGTAGAAGCTGGGGCCACAATCCCGTCTGCTTCTTCCTTCCAACCCCATCGAGGTCTTTTTGTCTTCAACAACTGGTTAACAAGGTATAAACTCTTCGCGTCGCAAGCCTCCTTCCTGTCCGTAGAGATATAACCTGAAAGTACTGACAGGGCGGACGCCACCACTATAGTCTTTGATCCAGGCTCAACAATAAGAGGTAACGGTTCAAGGGCCCGGTCGTAATGTTGTGAAGATGAATATCCGATATATTCGACTGGGTCTGAAAACCAAACGCGTTTAAGGATACTTTGCCCCTTCTCACCAATCAGGTTCGGTAGATCCCCTCGGGGCCGGAGGTCGCCTATCCGTTTTTTACCTCGAAAGACTTGGTCCAAGCTAACAACTTATTCTTGTCCTTGATGTTGGCATCCTCGCCATATTCCATCATCTCCATCAGCTCCGTGTCCGCCAAAAGGGCCATCAGCTTCGTTTAACGCGAAGTTACAGGAAACTCGTTATCCCCGTCTAAGAGGTCACTCTTATCATCCGAGGAAGCATACTTATCCTCCCCGTCTGAGTTATCCTGGTCCATGTTAGGCATCTCCGGCGCCTTCGGGCCGGCGTCGATAAATTACACAACACTCTCCATCCCCGACTGTCCCTTTAGGGTCAGCTTGCCCAGGTTATAATCGGTAACAGCCCGATTTCTCCTCAGCCAGGTCTAACCCAACACCATGTCATAGGTGTCATTATTCCCAGTAATATACACCCGGCACATAGTCAGGATCCCCCTAACCACAACGGGAACATTGGTATAGTAGCGGATAGGGGTCACCGAATCATCCGCCAACTTGAGATACATCTCCCTCTCGACCTTCCTCACAACCAGGTCCAGGTGTTATACCATCTTTGGGCCAATCAGTTCTCCCAAAGACCCATCATCCACCATCAGTCGGTCCATGTCTATGCCAGCCACATTGCCTCTAATGTAGCCCAAAGTCGTAGTCTCAATCTCGGGCAGAGATTTATCGTGGTACACCAGCTTCCCGACCACGCTTACAACCTTTCTCTTCCCTTTCTTTCCTCCAAATTGGCGACCACGACGGCCACTTAACTGAGCACCCAGCTCGTACATCATCTAAGTCCTCAATAAAGGAGACCTGTCCAGAAGTTGGGCTAGGCTCAAGCAGACTTCCATTCCCTGTAAAAGGGACTTCACATTAAATCAGCCACCGTCCTGGCCATTAATTCCTCGGATGGGGATCGTCTCTTTGGGGGCCTTACGGGTTGGCTTATCCGCCATGGTCTTCTCAAACACTTCCTTAAGTTTCATTAAGGTCTCGCGTCTCTTCTTCGCCTTAGGGTCCTTGCTTCTCGCCGGGTGTGGTAAGGCAGGTCGTACCGTAGTCCTCGGCGCGGGTGGAGTATTCGGTCGGTGTGCCTCATATACGTGGTCATTGTCTACAAGTGATGCCTCCGTCCGTGTCCGCTTGTACTTAGCGGCCATCAATTAGACCTTATTCTCAGTCTGGGTCCACGCTTCCCACACGTCGGGAATGCCACTTATCTCTTCCCCCAATTCTACAGGATCTTCCAACATCAACATCTTGGCTGATATCTCCGTGACCCGGGCCTGGGAAGAATATCCAGGAGGACGTAAGTTGTCCGGGATGGGATTTCCCGCGTCTATCTTCGCCTTGATTTCATCAATCCAACTAGAGGGTTGGTTGGGATAGAGACAGGCCCAAATGCCGTGTCCCTCCTCGCCACAATTATAACAAGTCCAGACAAAACTCCGACTCCCCGTCCGAGAGTGCGAGACGCCAAAGCCACCGCGCCCCCCACGTGTAGAACCTCGACCCGTATAGCCTCCACGAGGTGGCGGTTATTACCAGGTCTGTCCATTCCGGCCTGGGGGAACATAAGCCGGGCCATTCGTTTGGTTCTATCCCCAATTCGTCATCCCATTCTGGGGTTGCTAAGCCCCTCCCCACTGAACATACTGGTTATATCCCTGATTCGCAGGGGCGTAGGCGGGCAGGCAAGGAGCCATATACATCTTCGCGATCTGGTCCTGCATTGTCCTCATAACGTTGACCATCTCACTCATCACCTGGTCCCTGTCCACAGGAACGTCTCCCGTCTGACCATTCTCAAGGAAAGGGTTCATTTCCGCATTCGGAGGGAGGAAACAATCGATAATACATTGGCGGACATCATCGAAGGTGCAGTCCTCGGCCAGGACATTACCGCTTCCCATCTTTTTATCTACGTACAGTCGGGTTGCAACCAACTCTTAGATCCATCGGCCCTCGTCGTAGAGTTTGCCACCCTCCTAGCCAGGAAGGCAAGAGAAAAGGCGGCGAACCAATTCTCGGGACTGTTCTCCCTCACATTGGTACAACAGCTCGGTCACACGACGAACATACTCAGGGATCGATTCCACGGATTTACGTGCAAACGTATAGACCTGAGTTCCCACTCCACGGTCCGGGTCAGTGGTACGCATCTGGAAACGGGTTTTAAAGAGAGAGGAAACTCCCGGCCAGGTTCACTTATCCGAGGCCAACTTCAGGTACCAGTTGGTCCTGGCCGTGCCCTTTAATCCAGAACGGAAAACCGCCGCCATCTCTCGAGTCCGGAGGGACTCATCGTCAGGTACCACTCTCAGGCCATACAACTCCACGTCGTCAACATACTCTTCGGGGCTCTCACCCAGAAGCCCGGAGAAGGTACTAGTAAAGAAAGGGGGCATGATGATGGGATGTGAGGGTCTCGGTCAAGTCGATATAATGGTCTCTGATTCGGGCAAATTGAAATAACTCTGGGCAAACTGGCTCAGGAAAGAATCATCTGGGTCCAGGCAGTTCTAAAGTTCGTCACGTAATAACAGGGACGACAATTCAGGAATAGGGTTCCCAAGTTCTGTGACTGGGTCTTGCTCAGGTGATTTAAGGTCTCGGTCCTCTGTTGGTGATACTCCGGTTATTATCTCCGTCCCAGTTAATGATTCCTGGTACCCACGGAACTCTTTTATTGACATACAGGCCGCTCTATCCTCTGCGTTGCCAGGCGACACTGGTCCTCAAGGAAGCTGCGAGTCCCAAGGGCAGGTACGACCGGTTTGTTGATTTACTGGTCCTCGGATCCAGGGGATACCCAAGAGGAAAGTATCTGTCCGGTCAGGCGAAACTCTGCCACCCTGACTCGGAGATGTGCGGAAATAAGGAAAGCGAGGTAGTCGGATCTAAAGAACTCGACGATCTGGTCGCTATGATGGCGCAGTAACGGCACGGTGCTGGCTCCGATGGCAATGGTTCCGGCTCCGTCCTCACTCAGCCGCTCGGTCGATCCGTTCTCCTCTCGCCGGCTATTCGGCTCACGCTTGGTCCTAACTCCGGGATTGGGGCTAAAGGATACTCTCTCTCTATACGCATCTCGGTGGGACCTCCATAAAACACTGGATACCGTTCGTAGAGAAGATTTACACTGTATAATAGTGTGATCACGATGAGGATACGGTGGTGTGTATTAGCTAAAAGAGGCTATCTACTCCCGGGGCTAAGAAGTTGCCTATTCGAGGCCCCTTGGGCCCGGGCGCGGCTGCCCAGCACCACACCAGCCAGGCAGAGAGAGACAGACCAGCCCCCAAGATGCCCGCAGCCTCGCGGGCCGAATGCTTGCTGGACCATGGGATTGGTATCAGAAAGAGACAAATGAGACATTGCGAAAATCAGCGTTTTAGTTGTCTGTCTCTCCGCGAATTGAGAAAATGCCGCGGCCCCGGCCAGAAGCCTCGTGACTGACAATTCTCTTTAATTATGATTATTATTATTGTTGTTATTATCATTTTCATTGTTGCTCTCTCGTCTTCTTGGCCGCCCCCCCCCCCCCCCCCCCAAAATACACATCGGTCGGTACACCGCGTCGGGAACACGCAGGGCAATAATAGAATATATTACTGTGGCTTACAATCTATTCCCCTTGTTGGAAAAGGAGGACCAACAGCTGTCCACGCCACGCCACGGCTCAACGTCCCTACCTAAGTGTCTTTACCTGTCGCTTGGCGCCTCGGCTGGTAACTAACTTGCTTATTTAGCCTCTCGGGTTTGAATGCGCGGGCCTGCGTTCCGCCAGGGGTTTCCCCAAGCCACTTTGCCCGGCGGACGGGGGGCGGGGAGCGCACCGCCCTTTATCCAGGCAGGTAGGGAAGGAGGGCCTCAGACGTTTACATCTTAAGACATCGTTGCGTACTCCGTAGATCCCCTCATAAGTCCGGTCCGGGAAGATGGGGAACACGAGCCCGTGGTCTTGTCTCTTATTTTCCCCTGCGCCGGCGCGCACTTTCGAGACAGCTTTTTGGCCTGGCGTCCAATCGCATCTCCTGGGGTGAGACTTTCTGGTGCCAAAGCATACGTGCGTTGTCCTAGCAGTCTTCATCCTTGCCTCGTGGCATTCCGTTCTGTGCATCATCGATAGCGAGCTCGAAGTTCCATGGTTTTGTCGCGACTGCGCCTGTCTTGTGTGTAAAAGTCCCCGTGCCGAACGTTGAGTGCCCAGGTCCTGTGTCGGGTCTAGCTGTCACCGAGCTAGCCAGGGAGGCATTCTATACCAGATCCGATCTAAGATGCTAGGCTACATTTCCGAGGCGTTTTCCCGGTCTATTACAGAGGAGGATCACGTTGGCGGACGCGAGGCCAAACTAGCGCTGCAGGAAGCTTGGACCCGTGCCTCGACGCGGTGCTTCTGGAAAAGCTGGTACGGAGAAATGGCTGCGGCCCCCCCTTCTTACCAAGCTGTTGGACTGGACGACTAGCCATCGACCCTGGAACCCGGTCAACTAGCCTGCAGCAGCGCAGGAGCCTGCCTGGTGGTCGATCTGCCGCTGCATGTGGAGCCTGGTCTCTGCTGTGCCTCGTCTTGGTGCGTGCAACAAGACTGGTACTGGACAGTCTGTTGGTTGTCTGTCTGACTGCATGCCGTCGCCGGGACAAGGACGACAAATGGCTCCATACCAGCATCCTACCTATGACCCGGCATCCATCTCATGATTTGCCAAATCACGACTGCCACACCACATGCATTCCACACTACCTATGGGGGTCAGTGGGTGGCCCAGCTCGCTACATGAGCGGAACACGTCGACAAGCTCCAACGCGCGTCTCAACGCCCACCTGGATGGTCGCCGCTGGTGGGGCCGGCTCAGAGGCACTGCTGTCAAGGTTCCGGGACCCAACTCGGTGGTGGTGTTGGCAAAGTGTAATTATCGGGCTCGCGCAACGAGCGAAGCCGGGCGAAGTAAGCCAGGCATGCTTTCGAGGTGGAATCCCTTGAAACAGGCAGTGTTCACCGCCATAGCGTGCGCGACAGGCGTCGAAAACAGGAGCACTGTGGTTGGTACCCGGCCGATGTAGACTACAGTACACTCGGGAGCTCCGTCCCACTCTCCTGCACCACCACGTCCACGCGGTGTTCCGGCGGCTGCAGTGTCCCCCGGGAATGACGATCACCAGCGCAGATTCAAACAAGCAAACGTGGGCTGTGCCGGGTGGTGTCCGGGACCCTACCTGCGGGGGCGGCCTTCTGGGTCCAAAACAGGTCAATGGGCCGGCAACCAAAGCAATTGTTTCGTTCTACCGGGCGGCACCATTCGTCAGGTGCGTCAAGAAAAGAAGCAACCGCGTCCGACGGCGGCAGACCAGCAGAAGAGCTGAACACAGAACAAAAGTCACTGTGCGCGCGCACCGTCGCTTGGGCAATTAAGACGCCCATGCCCTGCTGCCGTTGATTATTCGGTAGCGAGAGTCCGCCATTGCTCCATGTCTCGGACGAAGACCCAGTAAAGAGAGCGTGGGAAGGCAGAAGCAGAACAAATACAGGCACGGCAGTACGTCAGCGGTACTTTGGAATACCTGGCGCGCCGCCGTGGGGGGCGCCAACTCGTTAGGTTGCAACGGTTGTTGGGGCTGCAAAAGAGGGCTGCCTCGAAGGCACGCGATGTATCCACACAGTCGTCCACGATGATTATGGAAGGCTTTGCAAGCACAGAGCGGGGAGTCTGCTAGCTGTCCCGATCTGGCACGAGGCCCCTGGGCGCACTGCAACTCTGTCGACGAGAAAAGCACACATGAACCTTATTCCAGCAGGACCCCGGCGCTGCATGTTCTGGCGGTCAGTGCTTGAGTCGTACGTGTGGGGACTGGATCTGCCTGACAGCCGAGCCAATGTATCCGTACACGCGTGTTGTTGTACTGTGTACTCATTTGCAACGAGACGCATGTTCGAATCGGCAGAGGCCCTGGTGATGCTGGTGGTGGACGTGGGAGCAGTGAGCTTCTGTAAAATACGGGATTTGGAAGCGCACATCATTGGTCTTTAGTGTTTCATCTTGCGATGATCGGCCATGATGAGAGCCAATGGACATCCTGAAAAGGTGCAAGAAAAGCAGAGCTTTCGGGCTTGGGGAGAGATTGAAAGCAATAAAAGAACACCGTCCTACCGTGGAACGCTCCTTAGCGGCTGGTATCTAGTCCTCATCGAGCAACCAGCGCGTATAAAAGAAGCAGTATTCCGCTGCCGCTGTCAGATGGCGCTGTCACCATGTGGCTAGCCATTTGAGCCAATGCCTGTGAAGATCACTGACTCTGATAGCACGAGGTATGTACAGGAAGAACTGCCCTGCAGTTCTCCCTTGTCCCGAGAACTCACCGGTGCAAGCAGAGGAATGATTGGCTCCGCTCAAAGCACCCTGGGAGATGATCGGCGGAAGCGAGGTTGGCGACCCTGGTTCACATTGGGCAAATATGTAATCCTCCAGATCCCATGTGGGGTGGCAGGCAAGAGAAAGCTCCCTGGTCCAGGTCCGCTCGTGGCTTTTGGGCGGGCCGACAGTCTCGACGGTTCCGATACACTGATAGGAAATGCGTGCCCGGCGCCCCTAGTTGAAGACAGAGCGCTGGTTTTCTCGTCCTCAATGCGCAACGAGGCAAATACCTATGGTTAGCAGGTGACAGACGAAAAGGGGGTGGAACGCAGCTGGCCGGGCGGTGATGTTACATGGTCAAGAAGTGATGATCCGCCGGGAGATCTCTGGTGGATGCTTGGCGACTTCAGTTTCTGACCACCGGCCCAGTCCTTGGCCCCCAAAAGCCGGACACAAGTCCTTCGCACGCAGACAAGATGTGATCAACTGCATGCAGAGTTTGATTAGCCCACTTGGAAGCACGACAAAAGTCTGACAGCTCCTATGGCATCGTGTCCTCTGCTTTGGTGATCTTCGTTCGGGGTTCTTTGGCTACTATAAGTCGCTGGGCTTCGTCATTGGGCCCATCCCATGCTGCAGGGCAGTGCATTCACCAGGCGGGACACCAACATGGAAACTGGGGCGGAGGGGGCCCGACATGCACAGATCTCATGTGCTGACCGAAAGAATATAAGTGCGGGATTTTGCAAGCCAAAACTTGACCTTGGGCCCATGGTGACCACTCTTGATGTCATCCGACATTTTTGACGGAAGGTGTGCGGTAGCGTTACCCATGAACCCCAACGATTTCTACGGGGTTGTCTCGGAATGCCTCCTCCACAAAGACGCTGGACAATCTGACAGATGGTATGTGTGGATCCAAAAGAGAGAAAGCAACTGCAGCTTTCCGATAAGACTCGACAAGGTGAACCGATCCACTGGAACGCACTCATGACCTGCTGGACCCGGCTTGCGAGTCGCCGACTGGATGGGTGCGCTTCCTGCGGTTGGAAATCACAAACCCAGCCAGTCATCGAACCAGGAGACATAAACCCTGTACCCACTAATCGCTGCATCTACCTCCCTACACAGTACTTGCTCCGGGATTGGATGTGTGTATCATGGTTTCGCTCTCCGGCTCTATCTGGGTCTTTGCGTTGCAGTCAGCTGAAGACCTGCTGCAATAGTGTCGATTGGTAGTCAGCTTCGCAGATCAGCTCGGCCGCTGGCAAGTACTCGTTGACCAATCTCGAAAGCATAAGCCAGGACCACACAGACGCGGATTTTTCCATTAGTGTGTATGAGCATGGATAGCGCTGGGAAGAATACTCAGAATTGTCGAGAAGCCCAGGCTTCACAGCGGAGGCTTGTGGTGAGCCGCAAGGTCAAAGTGATCATGTGCTGTGTGTCCAACTGTCCTCATTTGCTGTTGGCACGCATTGAGTTTAGATCAAGGCGTCAAAGGCAGAAATCGGCCAGGGAGAGGCATCGTCGTCCCATATATTAGGACCACACCATCAATGACCTATGCCTAACCATCGAATGATACGCCGAGTACAGGACCTTCGGCTCGGGAAGATCCATGCCTGGTATCCGGATGATCTTCCCCTGCGGTGCTGTTTGTATTGAGTGGGCGGAATAGACGCATAATGATCCTCATATACATGCGAAGTTCGCTCGTCACAGGGTCGACAACACGAAGTACCTGGCATCGTGCCTGCTTGTGTCCAGATTGCCAAAAGTCAGGAATATAACAGGTGAGGAGAAAGTGAGCTCAGGCATTCGCGACTCGTCGATAGCATTGCGGCGTCCCTTGACCGTGAGGGCTTGCACACCACGAGACCGTTCAGATTGATTCAACATCTGCGGCTGACAAGTCTCGCCAACAGAGATGGTCAGTGACGACCAATTGATAGCCTCCAGTGGCTATTGAGATACGCAACTCAGGACATTATTGCATCCCTCAGTGTGCAGCCAGCTTCATGCGGAACCTGCACTACTCTGTTACTGTCCCCGCTACTGAAGGCCAGCCTGCTTGGTGAAAGATCCACTGATGTTCGCGATGGAAGACAGGCGGCGGTGGGTCGCTCCACGGCCCAATCCCACTTTATGGGCGACCCTGCATGAGCAGGATTGCTTGAATTGAATTATCCCTCAATGAAGTCCGAAATGCAGGCGAGTCGAATTACAGCTGAGCCGGTAGTGCGTTCCAGCCGGTAGTTGTGTAGTCATGCCCGCACCGGTCGTGTTCGGGATTGAGGGACGGCATCCCAGTTCGATTGTAAGTCGGGTCAACGACATGCTGTCGTAGGCGCCTTTGGCATCCCACGCTGACAGCCTGCAGCTTCCTACCCAGGGGCAAGTGCTTGCAGATGTGAAGGAAGGGGGACTGAACAGTGACGTGGGACACTCCATGGTATCGTGGTGGTGGTGGCCACAGACAGTCTCACCGGGGCACAATTATACCGGTGCGATGTCTTCGGGCTGGTGTGTGTGCATGGCAATTCACGAGAGCACGTCGTTGTGGCTGTCCTCGTGTACCGCCAAAGCAAAGGTTCCCTGTGGCTGAGACATGCTCGCATATAGCTTCTACTTCTTGCAACCAAACTATCGTCATGGCCACGCGCCGTCCTAGGCCTTATCTGGTATGCCACTCGTCCCCACAAACTATGCGGCCTTGAAACATGTGTCGTGGCGCCCCAGGCGAGTGCATCTTAAGCCACTCGAGCAGCTTTAGTGCGAGATCAGGAAGGAAGTGAGTCCATGTTAGGCTCGTCCTTATTCTCCGGAAAGCTTGCGCCTAGCATCGTGAAGACAGCTAAGACAGCTGTAACAGCTGTATCGGTTAAACGATGTGGCGCACGCTGCAATCGAAAAGATTGGTGGTATCCTAGGGGGCGACTGGGCTGACAATGTGGAGGCTCCATTGCAGACCGACGAAGCCAACAGGCAAGCCAAAGGATCAAATCAGGCCACAATGACGCCTAGCTTAGGTAGTCCAAGTCCAGGAGGTTGCGAACCGATCTGCCAGGCCCTTGGGTTGGAGCGATCGGCAATGGCTCGCAGATCATCGTCAGGGATTCAAATGACGACCAAGACGGATGGTCGTATGTCACTGTCAAATCGGGAGCGCCGTTGGGGCTCCATTCGCCATATGGTTTGACGCCAAACTGCGCTTCCAGTCGCTCAGCCATTCTCCAAATCATTGCAAACAGATTCACAGGAAATCGCCAAGTAATGGGCGACTTTAATCAATTAGAAGTGGCAGGCTCGGCTTGCAGGAGCACCCAGCACAGTTGCAAGGAGAGGGATCTTCAACAGGGGCTCCCTGACGGATCGACAGTAGTGTAAAGCCGGAGACCCGCTCGACAAGCTTCAGGGCTCATCCAAATGACTTGGACTGTGCACCGATCCGATTGCCCGTGGAGGAATCAGATTGCGCTGGCGAGAGATGCCCTTTGACTGCGAGTCCCGCGTCTTATTCCCTCGGGGCACAAAGGGAAGGATCTGGTGAGGTAGTTCCTTGGACGACACGCAGCGACGTCCACTAGGGTCCAAGAAAGTGTCAGCCTTTCGAGGAACGATCGACGATGCGCAGCCAGAAGTCAGGCACAATGTTGCAATGCCGATAGATCTATAGCGTGCTAGCGTGCCTGGCAGCGCCTGAGTCTTCGAGGGCAACAAGGGCGGTAGCATAGTTCCAGCCGCTGAGGACTGTGGGTGATGAGATTACTCAAGGGGCTGGGCGGGCCTGGGGAAACTTATTTTCTGAGGCTCCAGTCAACACGTGCCCGGGACTGCCGGGAGACGAGCTTGCGGAGAGATCCAGGATTTCTGGAAGCTCGCAATTACGCACCGTTCTCATTTAGCCTTGAACGGCAGTGCAGGTCGTTGAGGTTCCTGACCAAATTGAACTCTTAGTCCGCCATTAGAGATGCTTCCCCTGGTCCTTCAAGGTTGATCCCTTTTCTTTGGGCGGACTCCGATCTCGTGATCTTGATCCGATTTTTATTCTCACGAAGCCTTCGTGCGATCGTATCAGTGTCGAGTCAAGAATATTTGTCCTGGCTGCATCAAATTTCCAAGGAAGCCGGGCATGCCAGGATTGTTGCGCGACGATTCGAGGCAAGGCGCGAAGCTGAAAATGGGCATGGGTAGGCAAGTAGGTTGGCCCATCCCACCAGCCCAGCTGCCCCAGCACGCTGAATAAGGAAGGCCATGGTGGCCCATCCAAATCTCCAGAGGCCATGTTGGGAATGATCGGCGGATGGCCCATCATCATTTGCCTTACAGCAAATGCGACCCGAGCAAGCCTAATGGGCTTTTTCTGGCGGAGCCACATTAATTTTGAACCCAGAGGGTTAGAAGAAGTCATGATGATCACCCCCACCCGTCAATTTCGACCAGCGGCACCACCGCTGAAGCGTGTCGAAGGATGTCTTTTGAATCCCAGCCGCTGTTCCAAGCTTGATGAGGCCCTATGGCACACATTTACCGTAACACAAAACAGTCACAGTCGGTTAGTTCGCAACTCATGGATCAGAATGTCGGCTCCATCAATTAAATTTACAGGGTGACATCAGGCCCAAGGCGTGTTGGGCAAGGCGCAACGTCGGAGAAAGTTCTTGACCTCGTGGTGAGTGACCTCGTGGTCACGGGATGAGGAGGCCTGGGTCTTGGATATCGAGGTCGCGTGGTGATCACATCGCTGACAGCAAGGCTGAAAACGTGCGTCTCGGCAGATAAGGGATGGGATGATGGCCGGTGCGCATCTGACAAGAAGCCAATAGAGGACGACGGAAAACTGGAATCCTGGAGCAGTGATCGACAGGTTCCGAAGAGGCAGGGAGGCTGTTCGAGACAAGGGCGTCACCACGGGAAGGTAAATGGGTACTGGACTGTCCAATTTCCGTAACGAACTGGGCTTCAGGACTGCAATGCATGGTGCCAAGGCCGAGAGGATGCCAAGGCTTCAGGGCCTTGTCACAGCGAGGTCTGTGAGCTTGGACTCGAACTCAGCAAGGCAGGCTTGGACACCCTGCGCTGCATTTGAGCCTCAGGACGCCGGAGGCTGTTGCTTCCGCGCAGCACGTCGGCCCTGCCAAGAGCCACAAACACTGCCATTCGGTCAGCGAAGCCTCCAAGGTGACGACGCGGTTAGGTGCGCGTGGTTTTGTGGTGCTTTTGCGTAGATGACTGAGCTCTTAGTCACCGAACAAAAGGAGGCTCACTAGGTATGTATGTGTAGTCCACGCCGCGCCGGCGCCGTTCACACGGATGTTTTTGACCAACGACAGCCGAACTAGGGTAACGAGCATGTGCAAAGACATCGTCCCGACAGAGTAGTTGTCGCTCGATTGAAAGCCGCAAAAGCGTGACACAGGCAGGCCACACCTCGGTGGGCGGAATGGGTTGCGCACAAAGTACTCTGTAATCCGTAGATGGCCCACTCCCGGTACAGTCACATTCCCCCTTGAGTGGTGGCTTCTGCTAGCCGCTAACGTCTGATGAGATGCACGCCTTCGTTCAAGCGACCAGAGCTAAGGCGACGCCACGGGATCGGCGTCGAGTCGCATGTTTCCAGCGTGCGCAAGGAGGCGTTATATGTGCACGCTCATATAGGGCTCAAATCGAGCACAGGATAAACCACATTCCGGAGGGCCGTAAAGCACCAACGTGACTCCCTTGGACTGGAAGGGACTAGACTGTGTGCTAGCCATCGCTTACAATACTCGGCTGGCCCCCAATGGCCACGGCACTTGGGGGTCAAGTCATGATCTCCGTGATCCTACCGATCCGAGTCGATCTCGGGCGGCCAACTGAAGCGGATCGCCTGGTGGGATGCACAAAGTCGACGTCAAAACAAAGAGAGACGATGTGCTGTGGTAGTACGTAGATCGTGTAGGAAGGGAGAGGTAGTCTCTGGCCACGAGCGTAGTAGAAGCAATGGATGGTGCAGGAACGTGACGCTGTCGTAACCCTACACTTATGCGAAGAGCAACCGCAATTTTCACGGCAGGAAGCCTCGAGCGCAGGGGTGCCGCACCGATTTTCCGTCGCCCTCGGTACTTTCTTTCATAGCTTCCTCGCACGGCTGGCGATGATACCGATTGCCTGTTTGGAAAATATCAGACACACCACACTGAACCTTATACAGATGGCAGTCACGATGGTCGTGATAACCAGACTAGATTTGCCCTTGGGCAGTTGCATAGAACCCTTGGAGAAGAGGCGCCGCACGCATTGCTCAACCCTCAGCAGGAACCTTGGAGGAGCCGGCTGTCCAAACCATACCGCCTTCAGCTCTGCTCTGCCAATGTCTTGGCCACGCTCGCCGATCATCACCAGTCCACACCGCAAGGGCGCATTGGAAACTGCAAGCGTGTCTGCGCGCGCGGGCGTGCGTGCACACCGTAACCTGACGTCCTTGTTCACGTGCCTGGTGTCATGTTCATCTTCACCATCATGCCCATGTCGAATATGCGTTCGTGTCGTGTCATGTCAGCCGAAGTCAAAGGCCTTGCCGTCAACCCACGATGGGATGGCATGAGCATTGGGATGCATTGTGCGGCGACATCAACTCGTCTTGGACGAGACGGCATTGGACGAAAGACGTCAGAATCGATCACCCAGCGACATTAAGCCCCAACAGCCCGCCCGCCTTGTCGTCCTCAGACCTTGCCCGTCCCAGAAGTGGCCATGCCGCCTCCAGCCTGGGGAACGGAAGCCTCGGAACACAAGGCCAATCTTATGCCTTCTGCTCTCCGCAACCCACCTGGAGGCGACTCGTCGACAAGACACACCCTGCACGACCCCTGCCGCCGACGATGACCTCTTCGTTTCCTCCTCGTCGATCGCGGGGCCCCAATTAAAGCATATTTGTCCTGTGTTAAGGGGCAGTTGACGGGCTCCCCAGACGACAACAGGCCCCAACACATCAGTCGGAACATGCTGGCTTGAACCTTTTGCTCCTCCCTGTGCTGCCCTGTGTTTCCCAAGTCTCGAAACCCGGCCGGCCGTTTCTCGAGGGGAAAACATTAGCCTGGGTTAAGTGTTTGAGAATTGGGAGGGCCGGTCTCATCACTGCCCCCATGCGGGTCATCACCTACCACGGTAGAGATCAGAGCCTCAACCAAGTTTCCATCCATGTGGAAATCCAGACACGCTTACTCAAGCTTAATTGTACCCCCGTGGAAACTGCGCGTCTTCTCTCGCGCATGGGACGCATCGGTCAAGTCACGGACCCTGCTGCTTCACTACTACACGGGACGAATGACGGTGCCCTGGCTGCGCTGTCCAGGAGCCGCGCGCCATCTGCACAGAATCACGTTGCTGCAGGTGCGCCTTGCTGCGATGATGGTCGTCTGCTTCTCATTGGGCCTTGATTATCATGACATTTGCGTGTGGATTAAGACCGTCCAGTCCTCGCATAGGCGCTCCGAGCCTCTCGCCGTTTGCACAAGCATGCATCGTGCAGCACATCCGTAACTGGCCACCCCGCGACGCGTTTCCATACGGTCGTTTGCGGGCCAGGAGAATTTGCCCGTCGATCTTTCGCTCCACCAGCAACAGATCCGACGATCCGTACCAAGCAGAGCTCATGCCCTCAAGGCCCCCCAGCTTCGAAGAGCCTGACGGCGGGCGGTGGGTGGCTGGAGGGCCGGATAGGATGACCAAGTCACTAGGCAGAGACAGGGCTGAAGTTCTGGAACGGCGACAGCGGTCATCCGAACGCTGGGAGGAGTACGTCTACAGGTTTGAGATGACAGCTTTGGTAGGGCAGGACGGCATTGAGATGGCTAGTCAATCCGGTCGCAGCCCAACCCCATACAGCACCGATGAAGCTTTTGGGGCCTCAAACACTATCGGGCAAATGGACAATCCGGTCGCTGCTCGTCTCATGTGTGAGGTGGTGGGACGGGATACCCCTGCCGTCCAAGCAGGGTCTCCCACAGACTGTCGTCGAACTTGGGACTGCGGCAGCGACACCGCAACAGGCAAGGTGGCCCATGACAGCGCCCTGCATCCTACTCCTTCGGGCTAGTCTAAACGTTGAAATCGCTTGGCCCGGGCACTGCTGTGGGTGGATGGGCGCCGTTGCCGTGGTATGGAGGGAATGGGTGGGATGGTTCGTCGCAACTCGGCACTCTCTGCCAACCTGATGATGCTGTGTCTTCACCCTCCCTCCGCCGTCCGCCTCGCCTCCTCCATCCCCATCCGGAGCCCACTACTATGGCACACGCTCCTCTCCGTCAATGGAGCCAGCTTAGGATGATCTTACATGTTCGTAGCCACAGGGAAGGTTTGGGTTGGCGGGCAGCCGTTTGGTTCCCAGTGTCAAGGAGCGGATCCAGTGCAGATCCTTGCAAGTCATGTTCTTCAGACCGATCTTCTTTTCTCCCAAGCCCCAGGTACTGCGGTACATCAGGTACATCAGGTACATCAGATACATGGGGTACATCTTGGCCGCCCCCCCCGGCAGCGACCATGACACTCGACCGCTTCGTCGGACCCTTGTCTGCAGACAGTTCCCCACCACCCTTGCCTGCGATCGTGGCAGCCAGGGGCTGTCGGCAGGGGGCTCAAGGACGGGTCCGCCATGCAACAGCACCGCTAAGGATCACCCCGATCACGTCCCGAGTCAGAGGGAACTCGAGGGTACTCGTCGTTTACGCTCGAGTACCTTGGGCCCTCGCCTGGCTGAGAATCCCCTCCGTCCAAGGTCTTGTCGTAACCTCACAGGACAGAGAGGGTGACCCACACATAATTTGTGACAGCTGCTACTGTGTATTGCGGCATCCGCGTCCAGGGATCAACGGTCATCGATTTAGTGTGCGCTTGATCGTCCCTGCCTCTCTACTTCGGGAGATCTCATTAGCACGCCTCTCTGCCCTTGAACCTGCCCTGCCATTCCCACATCGGGCTTGTCTTCGTCGTCACCTACATAAGATATCCACCACTCCCACATTCTCTCCTCGGCACTCGTCTCGTCCCTCCGAACATCTCAACATAAACATACATCAGTCCCGGCATCCCTCCACCAACCAAACCACCCCATCTTACTTTAGATAATATTAGTCTACTTGTTTCCTTGCTGCGACCCAATATACAACAGTCTGTCTTCACCTCCGCGAGGGAAGCCTATTTTAATCACAACAGTATGGCAACGATGATGATGTCGAATCACTACGCATCACAGCCCAGCGCACACTACGCCTACGGACAACCTCAGGGCCCGCCGTCGCCCCCAATGGATGAGACATCGAAGTGTTCCCTGCCCTCAATCTCCAACCTGCTGGGTCTGGCCGATGGAGGGTCGCCGACTACCGAACACTCTCCGGCGTCGCAACAAGGTAAGAGGCACAGACGCGACCAGTTTCAACGGCCACTGACATACCGGCCAGCTTCATCGCACAAGACAGACGCACGCCCGGATTCCTCGCACTACAATAATGCCGCTGCCCGCAGCGGTGCGCTCCCACCGACCCCGCCAATGTCTTCTGATGCTTCATTCGAGGGATATCACTCGCCTTCGACCAGGTCTGTGAGCCAGCTATCAGCCGCATCAAATTACTTCTACGACGCGGCTCCTGCGATGGGTCATGTCGAGCAAGAGGCTCAACGCCAGCAAATGGCTCCCCGCCTCCCAATCCAGGCGCCCTCCTACGCACAGTCTGCCTTCGCAGCCTCATCATACATGGGACCACCAGCGATGGCGTCTTACTACCCGGCTATGCAGCCCACTCCTCCCCCACAGCCACAAGTCTCTGGTCTTTACTACCAGAGGCCACTTCCCCATGTAAGCACCACCACGTAACCGCACATTTTCTCGATGACTCTAGGCTCACATCTCACGCAGACCTTCCCTCCCATGCCACTCGGCGTTGCGATGCCCTCGTCTGGCTCGAACCCCTGGCAACACCACCACTACATCTCGCCATCTTCAGCAGCCTCTTTCCCCCAGTCCCAGGACCGCTACATCTGCCAGACCTGCAACAAGGCCTTCTCCAGGCCCAGTTCATTGCGCATCCACAGCCACTCGCACACGGGCGAGAAGCCCTTCAAGTGCCCTCATGCCGGCTGCGGCAAGGCCTTCAGTGTTCGCAGCAACATGAAGAGACATGAGCGTGGCTGCCACAACTTTGAGACCAGCAGCAATGGATCACCTCTTATGTCATAGAGAAGGATGGAAATAATGTCTCGTCACCACGACGACAAATTCGATTCACAAAAGCTTATTCTACTACGTACGTTTAATTGGTGCGCCATAAGTCACGACGGGAACTTTTTCAAAGACGGGACTATCAGACGGACGGATACCTCGCGGTATGCTCTTTTATGCGCATTACCTGGCACGGCATGGCCAAGTGTGGCACTGGGAGGCAACTTGGGAATGATACCAATTCAACAAACGGGACTGAGAATTCCCTCGACCATCACAGAGGGCTGGAGGGGGTTTGGGTTTGGAGATGCTCGGCACGTCTCGACAGCAAAACATTCTTTTGTTTCCCCCACGGTACAGGCGTTGGGTCGGGGCTTGCTTTCCGCGCCTCTGCGTTTGCTGGGAGCATTTTCACGGGCGCTACAGGGTTTATTGATTACTGGACAAACGGGGATACCGTGGAGAGATCTTGTTATCCCCCAGGGCTGGCGGGCAAAATTATTCCCACGCGAGGACCACTCGCTTACACTAAAACTTATTGTATATTTCCCTCATGTTACGGTCTACATCGATAGATCAGATTTGCTCAACCGGGAGCTGACGTACGATACTCCTTACCCGTGGAGGACGGGTCGGTGTGGGACTCAGCTGTACGCAAGGTACTGCACATTTCTGACAAGCTGGTAAAGCTTAAAAGAGAAAGTATCAATTGGCATTTCATGAACATATTACTGGTCAGTAACGTGAATTATCCACCCCCCCCCCAAACAGTGAATTGTCTATTGTCTTGTCTCGTTCCATGAAGAGTCAACAAAACATCCTTAGCCACCGCTCCGGCCAACAGGCCAGGAGAGATACTCATGAGTCGGACGCAACTACCTGCACAGATCATGTAACTCACGATCCCAGACCTCTTTCTTGACGGGTAGACAGAGACCACCACCACCGGGAGGGCCACCCATCCGTCATCACAATAGACTTCCAGGTGGGGCCCAGGCGGGCGGCGCCCTTGCCTCTCGGACTCGTGCCTCATGATGATGATGGACGAGCGCGTGGGACCCAGCCAGGGCTGGAATTCGCGGTGATGAGCGCCAGGGTTGACGCGAGCGTGCCGATTCAGATGGCTGATTAGGGTGGGGGAAACGCGCCCAGGAGAGCGCCTGTGGGTATGGAATCCTGTGGGCTTAGGGCACGCGTGCGTTGGTGAGTGAGTGTGTGGGGTGGGCGAACCGGGGAAGCCTTGTTCGATTCAGCCCTCTGGAAATTCCCCGGGCCTTGCTCTGTGTGTTCCTTCTTTTTCCCTTCTATGTTCACCTGCGGTGGGCTTTTCTTGTTGAGGCGATTTGTCATTGATACTAACTTGCAAGTAAAAGAAGCGGGTTTTGATTGTGACCGTATGGTCGCCCACACCCGCCCTCACCCTTCCGGAGCCCCATCCACCACCTCCTCAACAACCAACAAGGTTTGTCACCGCTCCCCCAGATAGACAACGCCAACGCGTCGTATGCCTGACTGGCTGAGCGACTACAACTGCACGTCTCTGGTTTCCGGCTTCCCCTTCGCTGCTGCCAGTCACGAGTACGAACTGCTGGTCTGCCTCGTGGCGCCCCCGTCCCCACAAGGAAATTGCCGCATGGCCAAGCCTTCGGGATCGTCCTCCAGTTCAAGCCAGCCCGGCGATCAGCGACTCAAGTAGGCGGGCTATATTAAGAATTAATGTTCCGGGTGCCTGTCGTTACCGTCACAGTGGCCGTCATTGCGTTTGTCTCTCGCAGCAGGTCCTCAGCCCACGTAGTCCAGACGGCGCTCGGCGCGCATCAGGGGCCAGGGAGCGTGTACACTAGGAAGTAGCGTATGTGCCTGATACAGGGGCCTCGACGGATTATACTGTCACTGACTTGGTGATGTAGTGTTTTAAACTTTTAGACCTGCTCCCTTACACAGTACGTGTTTCTGGAACGCCCATGTTGTCGCGCGAATTACCTACAGGCTGGCCCCCTCCCCCTTCTGGGTTTTTGAGTTTTGCGTGTTCCCCGTTCTGGTCATGATCGCCCATGCGGTGGTGGACCTCGCCTAGGAATTGTCCTGGGACTCGACTCGGCAGCGCCCAGCGCTCAGCGACGAGCCTCTATCCCCCACCGTCCCTTGAGCCTGTCCGGGCAGGACGGCTTCGCATGCAGCTTCAGCCTTCAACCATCTGCGTCTTACCTCGTCCAGCCCCACCGACCACACCTGGGCGACGATCTTTGTTGTTGTCACTTGTCATAATCAAGGTTGATTGACTCGCTCCAACGCATCTGCGTACCCACCGGAGCCCCTCCTAGGCCCCCCTCCTGGCTGCCTCGTGACTGCACGCGACGGGGTCAGCCACTGGCCGACGATCCTGATTGCGGGAGCTGTCCAGTCTCGGCATGAGTATGGTTTCGGAAAGGGGACAGCTGGCGAGTCGGCGTCAAATCCAGCGTCCGAAGTGGGCCAGGTTGGTTAGAGTTTATCAACCATATGCCCGTTATTGCAAATCCTGCAGATCCCATTTATTGCAACTTTGGTCGGGACGGCGTGGAGCTCTGCACACCAGCGTGGTATCGAGAGGGTCCAGAAGCAACGTGGCTTGCTGAGGGTACGCTAGAATCGCAACTGGAGAACGAGGGCACGAGGCAATGGAAGGAAGCTCGAGCTCGATACAGATCGTCGCAATCGGCGGACCCTTGCGGCAATCTAAGGTTCCCACTAAGTCGCCCTCAGCGGGACCTCGACCCGAGTCGGGGGACGGGGCTGCGGGCTGTCGTGCACGCCGACATGTGCTGCCCGCCCACTGCGGCTGTCGTGCTGCTTGTTGTTCCTGTGGCCCAGCGTCCCGGATTGGGGCGGTGGGCGGTGGGGAAGGTATCGTGGGACGGCGCGCAGCCATTTCCTCGAGCAAGGCTCCAGAGCGCGCGTGCGTATCTGTACGTGTACACTGGAGTTTTTGACGAAGCGGTGTGCGGTGGACGACGGGCGGGTCATGCCCTACGTAGTGCGTGCACAGTACTGTGCGTCCAGAAGCGTCGAGTGCGAAACGAAACCTTGTCTGGAATGCATTCTCCCTGTTTTGTTCCCCATCCAGGCTGCGACAAAAGGGGCCCCCGATACTAACAGCAGCAATTGCCCTGGGCCCAATTCGTCTTGGTGTTTATAGGACGTCGTTGGCGGCGACAAGGTCCAGTGGTTTTTCTTCGCGCTGGACAAGACCAGGAGGACGTTGTGCGACTCGACTCGAGCCGGGTCAAAGAAAGTTAAGCCTCAGTTCGCGAGATGACCCCAATTACAAGGACATTCATGCGGTTGCGGGCGCAGCTTACCGACACGATTTGATGAGATCGCGAGCGACATTCCCTGGGGCATCGTTGCCGTCTGGGAAATGCCTGCCTGCGGTCTGGGCCTACGACACGTCATTTCCCAGGTTGGGGGGGGACAGGTGAGCTAGCATTGATTTGCTACACAAGCCTAATAACCACCTACCCAGCTGCCAGGCTGGCAGATGCTATAAAACGTGGCCCAGCAGCAGTTGAAAAAAGTCGTTAAGGGCAGTTGACGCCGTCGGACGTACCAGGAAGACGGCGTCGACTTTGGCGCGAGTGGCGTCAAACGGTCGCTTGTTCACATAGGGGAAGAAGTAGTCAGGGCTTAGTGTAGGCTAAAAACTGGCTGCTGGAGATTGGCAAGTGTCATCTACATGGAGACACATGCCTTAATAGAGAAGGTGTAGGTACTGGGTACTTGACGGGCTCCGCCTGTTCACTTTGTGGTACCGCGTCAACCCGGTTGCCAGGTAGGGAGTGCCCGTCGCCGCTGTTTGGGCTATGCCCCAATGAGGCAGACCATGCCCGTTATGCATGCAACACATCGTCAACCCAAGAACACCTACGTAGTTACAGCCGCACGCACGTACTTGGCCACCTCCCATCTAGTGTATGCTACATTTATCCAGTACAGCTTGCAGGCCGTGCACCTCTGGGCACATGTGGCCTCTCATGCCCAGATAGCTGGTGTCGTCTTCCATGTAGGGGTGCCAGACGCAACAAGAGGTACCTACTCTACCGCGTAGTACACAGGGGACAGTGCACATAGGCCGAGCTTCCTTGGACTCGAATATGGCAGTGATCTGCAGATACAGGGGTCCTCCCATCCAGGCACCTGCCGCAACAAGGGTCACAGGGTGCGATCAAGGCTGGTGTGGTAGGTGGGCGACAGACAATACACGTCAAATCACGACAGCAACCCATGATGTACACCATAGCACACGGGTAGCTGCACCAGGTTCCGATGTGTTGGAAATGGCCCTTGCCGTCTCCATATTTCTCCATGTGCCGCAGAGCAGGTGCATCTTCACCATCCAATCACCGTGCCAAGATCACCACTCGCTTGCGGATCATGGCAGCAAAAGCAGCAGTGACCAGGGCCCTGCTCATCTACACAGTATTTCAAAAACCAGCCAAAATCAACGTCAGCCCAACACACAAAGCCGAATATGCACCATGCAGGTAGGAACCCACACAGTAGCGTATGCAGTAGTAGACATCGTCGGTACCCTCGCCAGTGCGTGCTGCCCGCCGCGCAACCAACAAGTTTCCCAATCTCGACCACACCAAATCTGTCTAGTCTGGCGCTTCCCTCGTCATCACGCCACCCCTCATCGCGCTGCCATCTTACGTCGACTCAGGTATTGCCCTACGTGAACCTTATCTCCAAGCCTTCCAAAACCTGTCGCAGCATTGGCACTGACGCTGTCAAGAGCCTCAAAAAGAAAAAACCCTACAATGGCCGCATGGAATGGAGTCGGTGACGGTGGCTGGGTGGTCGGTGATCGGTGTGCGGGTGGTCTGAGCCCCTCCTCCATGTTTCATCTCAGCCCCATTGTTTCAACCAGATGCGGCTACCTGAGTAAACCACATCAGACGAGGCCACGGGCGAGATTCAATGCTACCGCACAACGACCGCCCGCTCTGATGTGTGCTCGCCACCGCGAACGACAGCCACGCTTCAGATGAGACGACGTGCATATCAGCCTAGTCTATGTGCACGCGCTGCATAGTCGGCGACGTCTGTTCTCGCCGCAGCCTCGACTGCTCCCAGCCATGGGTGCACATTGAGCCTTGGCCTCAGAAAGAGCAGCAGCAGCAGCTCGGCCAGATTTGTGCCCTGCATTGATGTTACGCTGTCCGGCAGCCTGGTCCTGAGTCGTCGTCGTCCTGTCTCGTCATAATCTACCCCGATGACAAGCCCCCGTCCAGCACATGCGAAGCATGGCCAGGATGGGCTTCCGCCAACTTCTTGTTAACTTCGGAATGGGGCTGCTGCACCGCCAGTAACGGAGGAGGCCAAAGCGCTGCTGCGAGCCCCGAGCTCGGCAATTGCTACGGTCCAAGGAGGCCGCGCGAGCATGTGCACGCGGGTTGGTGACAGGTGACGATGCTTCCCAACTAGAATTACCGGTAGGTTGCTTTTTGCGTAGGCGCAACCCCCCCCCCCCCCGGGGAGCCTGCTCCTGCACGGCTCTGGGGGAGCCAGGGGGACAGGTCGAATTCGGAGTTTCTCTTGTTCCAGCACGCCCCAAGTTGCTCAACAGACTTCACGCCAGAGCTCTGGTGTGCAAGATCAAATCATGTCAGTAGACTAGGCCAGGCCATTCGAAATACCACCCAAGGATTCGCCGCTGTATCTCGGCGACGCTGTACCACTGAACCTTCAACTTGGCGGGCTGTCTAGTGTGTAAGTCTATTGGGTGAACCGCGCGACCCGAGAAACAACCGACGGCCAGAATAGTGCCCATTGGGTGCCTCGCGTCTACGGGAAGTGGGTAATCCCATTAGTCTGTGCAACTCTGGCAGTGGTCTCGGCGAGGTCAGTGTCTCCCGAAGCCGTCTCTGCGGCAAGACGAATGTCAAGTTCGGGGTGGATTGTCACAGAAACGAGCATAGAGCTCGCCGCTGAATGCATGCCAAGAACCAGGCAGCATGCCCGACGAGAAAAGAAAAGAGAAAAAAAAGCACAGGCCAGAAAGATCGCCACTAGCCGTCTGTTCGGTGTCCACCTGGGTGCCTGCTGCCAGGATAGTTCAGCCAAACACCTGGTGGCCTTGGGATGTTTTAGCCTCCTCTTGGACTCCTCTGCGATTCTATAATGTCCCAGCATATGTCCTGGCCACCCCCGTGTCAAGCAACCATGAGTCCCCTGCCGTCGGGCCGGACTCAAGTGAGTGAGAGAGCCCTGTCAGTACCCGGCGTGACGAGCAGGTACGCATAGAGCTTGAAACACGGTTCTGCCAGCAGGCTGAGCCCTGCATCCCATCCTGAAGGCGGTCGCGTTTCAGTTTTGCTGGGTCTTGCAGGTCCGACTGAGCCCTATGAATTGGCGGGGTTCTAAGGTTCCCAGCGGGTACATGTCTCTTGGAGGTAGTGACTTTGAAGACAAGCTGGAGGAACATCATATGCCGCTGTCTTATTGATGCGTCCCAAGGCTTGGAATTCGCCTCGAGTGCCCAGCGATGCATTATCAAACAGCGCCGGAATTCGGGATAGAGTCCCTGATCTGCAGCTATGGGGGCGTCAGCAGCGTTCATCCTGTGGGGCGTCGTCTGTAGGCATGTTGCGATGATTTCCTGTCGTCCTGTCTCACGAGACTGCCAATCTCTCTTGAGCATCTCCGTCGTTGCCTCGGGGGTGCTACTGCCCAGACCAACAACCTGGCGAGCGACATCACTGCCGATTTCTCATCCCATCTCTGCTCAGCCTAGGCCGCCTTTCACCCATCTTTTGTGTCACACCGCAGGCTGGCCTCTAACAGCCCTGTCCAATCTGAGACAAGACAGTGGGGCCAGCTCAGGCCAAGCTTTCGGGAGCAGCACTTAAGCTTAACTCGAGAGGCCCCCTTGCTTCACGCAAGTGAGTGAGTCTGAAGGCCTGCCAGGATCACGACTGCTTCCTGATGTATGCTCTCCGCGTCACGGCTGTCCCCCACCAAAGATCTGCCCCGCCCCCATCCCAAAGTGTTTCGTCGACGCGGAGATATCAGGGATTTCCAAGGCAGGGACTCATCAAAGGATGCCTTGCTGAGTATTCGGTCCAGGATCACCAGGATCATCCGCGAATCTCGTCACTAAGGCAATCATTGCGCATCACGGATTATTGGCCACACGTGTGCAGGTGTCCAGCTCACGTTGGTAAGGTGGTATTGCAACAAGGCTGACCTGAATCTGTGCGAGGCTCGAGATATGGGAGATGGAGCATATCAACGATCTCAACTCGCCGGCAGCCTCTCGATATCTGCGACCCGGGAGTTAGCTTGCCTCACACCATCACGCCAATCTTCACCGATGAACGGTTGTCGCATTATTTACGATTTCGTCCCATCGTTTTGCCTCTGCCGCCGGTCGAGGATGACAGTTTCCTCCCCAGCATGACAGCTGCCTCCAGGGGACGACCTCTCGGAACTCAGCTGATCCGGAGCGTGGCAAGCCCTGACAGATCCGAGACTCGCCTCCCGTCCGACCTGGCCCTGGCCCAAGCCCACTGGGCGATCTGAGACCATCTGTCCAAGCTGGGGATCCTGTTCTGTTCCGTGCCGTTCTGCACATGTCAGCTATACCACAGCGCGTAGATCTGTCATCAGTGGTGGCATTTGTGAGCTGCTTGCAACAGCAAGGCCTTGCAGCACGTGCCAGTCCCCACCATGAGGAGCGATCATCTGGACGGCTGACCCGGCGGGGCGTCGAAGGGATGACGTGGATCTACCTCGGGCCCTCCACCCCCTTCCCCTTGGGACGACGCCCAGCGGTGAGAATGTACCCAAGACGGGAAGGGAGTGCGTCGTGATAACCGGCCCAAGAGTTATGGATTTCTAGGCGAGGCCCACGGCCTATCCTACTGCCCGGGGCCCTGACGATCAAAACACACTATTTCCCCCGTATTCGCGTCCCCTCAGGGTGGCTGGGGCTCAGCTGGCCCCTGCGATGTAGGAGAACGTCCCCAGATTTAGCACTCTTACCGTTTCTGCGAAACCGACCGGTCCACATCTGGTCATCAGCCTCTACCGCTGGCAAATGCTAACCCCCATGATATCACGGGAGGCAGGTGCCCTGAGAGTGGTACGGTGGGCGTGGGCCGCATGTGTGGCTCCTCCGATGTTTAAGCTCCTCTTGGGTGTGACGATGGGTCGACACTGAGCCCTCGTACACGGGGTCCCCGACCGAACTGTTCGAGTTGGGGCTCTCGTGTGTGGAACTGGTTTTGAAGGAACGGAGGGGCGGGAGGACTACGATCCGTGTTCGCTTCTGACGCGCGGCGATCATGACGGCCCTGGTGAGTTCGGACGCAGGTACAGACCATGATCTGCGGGTGCCATGTTTGCGAGGGCGTCGTTTGCGGTGGATGCTGGTTGGGATAATCAAGCGTGAGCCATCAAGTGATAGCCTGGAGTTGTACGGCCTTTGTTGAATTACACAAGCAGAGATAATACTTTGTAACTTGATGACCTACAAAATAAGGATAGTGTAATTCGACGAGAGCAGTGTCATTGCCAAGTCATGTTTAAGCATCGATCAGCAACGACCGAATGCCGTGTACCAGCCTTATGTTGTTCTGTCCGAAATGCTAGGCTCATGCACTGACAGCAGGGACTGTATTCGATGAATGTGTCGTTTTCTTGTTTCCGCATTTTCGGTTGGGAGCTTGCCACGGACTCTTACCTGCGGCTAGTATGTCTTGCCTTTTCAGACCATCCCTGATCTGCCGCTGGGCTGGACTGATCGCAGCCACTTCGCGAAGAGAGTCAGCTTCTGCAGGGACCTCGGGAGCGCACAGGAACTACATCGTCCTATAGGCCTGGCAGCGGGCAGAAGAAATGGGAACGAGATGCTGGGACGTGAAACAGGTCGTAGATTGGCCCATACGCCTCTTTCTACCCGGTCTCCATCAATGTGATATCACTGGAGTCACTAGAATCACTGGATAGGTGGAGCCCGGGTCTGCTCGTTTTCTCATAGAGTACCACATCGCTGAATCAGAGGGATGAGTGAAACATTTCTCTTAAGATCTGTCCAGCCATCAAGCCCCAACGCAAATTCTTCAGGTAAACATAGACCCTTGTCTCTCGACTCTTGCTCGCGAGAGGTGTGGCATGATCGAATCAACTGTATGAATGCTACATTTTCTGTTATTAATTAAAGAGGTCAATTATCTCTCTCCTTCTAAGTTTGTAGTGTCTATTCTATTGTACCGTACTCTAACATTATTCGGACCACCAGCGGTTCGGATTTATGTATTCAGGGTAACAGTTACGGTAGAACTACATAAGACCGGAGTCGTCCAGACTGTTCTAGATGAGTATACTCACAGGTGCAAAGATCATACGACACCGGGAGGCGACGGGACTGAAGCACAGAGGTGGAAATCCTCATATATTATTGACCTAATCTGAGAGCTGGCTCCGGAATAGTGATACTTTTCCGCACTTGCCCAGCGAGCGACCTAGATGGCTATTCCTCTGAAAATAATTCTACAAGGACACCGATTATACCCTTGCCTTTACTGTGCTTTTCCCGACAGGCGGATCGTATGGCGCACGTATATCACGTCCTGACAATCCCATCCAGCCTCGTCACGGAGGTCCTCTCGTTCCTCCGCCTAAAGTACCTCGTGGCTGCTGCCTCCCGGACCCTGGTCTCGGCATCGAGCTTCTCCTTGGCCTGGCGCGCGAGCTCCTTAATGAGGTGCCGCGTGCTCTTGGTGAATATGTTGTACCACGAGGCGTGTGGCTTACACCTCCTGCGGTCGCACATGCCCGCGGTGGCCAGGGACCACTCCCTGCCGTCCTCGGCCTCGGCGGCGGCTTTCATCGCCTGAACCTGCTCCTCCGTCCAGCCGCCGCCCGTCGCAAGGCTGTTGTTCTTGTAGATGGCCTCGCCCTGCGCAGACTTTACGAAGACGCCGAACTCCTCCGGACAGCCGACCAGATCCAGCCTGATGTCGTACCCGCAGACGTCTTTCTCAACCAAGCCCTCGGCGATGGCGGCTTTGCGTCGCTCGTTCGCCAGGTCGAGGAGCTGCTGCATCTTTTTGTTCAGCACGATCTCCTCGGCCAGCGCGTACCGATCTGCGGCGGATGCAGCTAGGAATGATTGCTCCTCCGGCGTGACGACAAGCTCTTGGTCGACTCGTGACCAAAACTCACTGGGTACGGCTAGGCAGATGAGTGTCAGTGCCAATCCACGAATAAGAAGCAGCAAACGTCGAACTGATACGTCCCAGAACCGAACAGGAAAACCTGGATAGAATGGAGGTAGGTTGTCCTTACCAAATGGCTTCTTGCCAAGATGCCACGGCTGTTCGCCATCAACAGACTTGTGCGCCGTGGACACATTCAGGAGTCCCATGAACTTCTCCCTCGTGAGGTCTGCCTCTTTGGCCTTTAGACTCCGGTTCTCGGGAAGTGACCTAACAAGCTGCTCCCACCAATCCTCGGCGTGCTTTTCGCTACAGAAGACGCTGTAGTCCGCATCACCACGGATATCGTCGTATATCCTCGCTGGCCGGCGACATCCCTCAAGACTGCACGTCTTCTTGTACCTGGTGACGTTGATGCCCTGCCTGTCGGTGCAGCCTGGACACACATAACGCTGGATCAGGGCCTCGCCTATCGTCTTATCGATGTTGACGCACTCCCCGTGAAACCAGTCGTCGCACATGTCGCAGCTAATCATCCATCTGTGGTCGTCTGGCCCCCGGCAGATGCAGTAGGGGCCATGGTCCGACTCCTCCTCGTCGCTAGCCCCTGCCTCGCTAGACGCAAGAGCGCCCCCTATCGGTGATGAGAGCGATGCTTGAGAGGCCGTGGTGGTGGTTGTGGTTGTCTTCTTGGCCCGGGATGAGGGACCAGACTTACTGCCACCCCGTGATTTTCGACCGCCTCGGGTCCCGCCACCTGTGCTCTTCCGGGCAGTCTTTTTGACGAGCTTGGCCGTGCCCTTTTTGCTAATTGCCCTGGACGCGGCCCCCAGCTTTGCATCCGACTTGTCGTCTGCGGCGGCGTTGGCCTGAGATATCGAGCGTGAGCCAAGGGAGCCATTGTTTGCGGTTTCTGGGATTTGCGACATCCGGGGATCGCTGTCTACACCATCGCTTGTCTCTCTCTTGATGGGCATATCCTGTGTCGCTGCAGCTTCAGGCTGGTCTATGTCCATGGCTATAGCTGGTGGAGGCGTAGGCTCTTGTTGCTGAACGGTGAAGTGTGAGCTTGTGAAGACATCCATGAGATGTGGTCTATCAGCCCCTTCCGGACACCGTTGCTGGACTTGTAGGCATAAAAATGGCCAGAATTGTAAGGCCAGTCAAGAAGTTAGCTGAGTTTTGCTTAATGATTGATGCAACAGGAAGTGGATGGAATACCGCGAGACCGTTAATCTCATTAATTCATTCCCTTCACAACATGCTGAGCGTGGAGCAATGAGAGCTGATTGGCGGCTGCTCGGCTCCACGCTTGACTCCACCCAGCGTGACTTGGAGAAATCGCGAATTGGCCCGAGCTCCTTGCAGCTTTTCCAATGGTGAGCTATCGATTTCGGCCCCAGCTCCCATCGCGGTGGGTTAGAGTGTTCCCTCTCTTAGTGGCGTGAAACTTTGGTCGTTACCATTCTGCTCTGCGAATCCGTCTTCACCTGCGACTCCTCCCCCCCCTCCTTTGCCACGAACAACATGTCTCGATCACTGGCTCCATCTAGGGCATTGCTGAAGGCCTTTCAGGAAACCCAAGTACCCTCGCGACAATGCCGGCGGTTCCTTTCCTCGTCGCAGGCTCCCTCCACTCGACGACCAGCCCTTGCATCTAATACTCTCGACCAGCCTTCGAGGCATCAGCCCTTGGTACAGAAGCGCTTCAAGTACAAGTCGGTCGAGGAGGCCAAGAGCCGTTATCAAATAGGAGTAGGCAGACAAACCAAGCAACCAATCGCTTTCCTTGCGTAAGGTATAGCACCAGCCAAGCTAACTCGAGTCGAATCGCAGCCGTTTTCTTGGAAAGCACTCGTGCTATTTGTTGTGACAGCCGGCGGCCTGACCTGGTACTTCGAACACGAGAAAGAGCGCATGCAGAAGAAGCGCATAGCAGAGGCAAATAAAGCGGTCGGAAAGCCAAAGGTCGGCGGGTCATTCAAGCTTGTGGACCAGGATAGCAAGCCCTTTACAGACCAGGATATGAAGGGCCGTTACTCCCTGGTGAGGAAATTCCCCTGCATAAGCCGTGCGGCTCTCAATCTACCAGAATGATAGCTAAATGGGCGCGCGCGCACTTCCAGGTCTACTTCGGCTTTACACACTGCCCGGACATCTGCCCTGAAGAGCTCGACAAGATGGCAGTCATGTTCGACAATGTCGAGAAGGAGATTCCCGGCGGGCTGAACGGGATATTCGTGACATGCGACCCTGCGCGCGACGGTCCTCAGGAGCTCAAGAAGTACCTGGCCGAGTTCCACCCTAAGTTTGTGGGGCTGACGGGCACATATGATGACATCAAGGCCATGTGTAAGGCATACAGGGTCTACTTCAGCACACCTTCCAAGGTCCCAGCGGGACAGGACTATCTGGTCGATCACAGCATATACTTCTATCTGATGGACCCAGAAGGCGATTTTGTCGAGGCACTAGGGCGGCAGCACTCGCCTGACCAGGCATCAGGCGTGATACTCGGCCACATGAGGCAGTGGAAGGGAGAGTTCAGGAAGCAGTGATGGAGCTGTTGAAAACGGCGTAGTCTCTCCACTCACCCAGCTACTCGTGCCCGCGATGGCGAGCTACAGTCTACCGGAAATGGGCTGGGCGTTGCTAGCAGATTGCAACATACCTGCTGAAGAGTATTCGGCACATGTATAGTAGTTTTACAAGAAAAAAAGACATCCAAGCACGGACCTAAGTTGTCCAGGGCGACACCAGGGGCGGCAAGACGCGGCTGACGCGGTTGACGCGGCTCAAATGCGATGGGTGGGGATTCAAGCCGTTTGGAAGAATCTAGAATATTGACATGATGCTGTTTGAAGCGTAGCCCGCGGACCAAGACGAGGCTCGATTGGAGGATAGTTTCTACTGCACTTGTCGATCACGCAATGGCTCTAGCAGAGTTGCAGCGCGGCTCTTGAACGTGCATCTTCCACCCGGGCCATGTGACGCTAGGCCATGTACACTAAAATTCCTGGACAGCTGCGGAATGCTCCTTGGTGCTGCACGATGGCTTCAACTTTTGGCGAGGAGGAGGCCTCGTGGCGGACCGGTACGTCGTGCGGCGCACACACCTAGGTAGATAGTCCCCAGCACCTACCTACCTACCTAAGGTACTACCAAGGAACTCTAGGCTTGTGCCACAGTTCCAGCTGGCCTGTCCAGTAGTGGCTAAGGCACTGAGGGAGACGAAAGAGACGGGAGGCGCTACTTACGTCACAGCCACGGCTCGGCCCAGCAGTGATGACCAACTCTCATGCCATCAAATTCAAGTTTGTTACTGCAACTGTCTGCTGCCTGTCATTTCGATTGACAAGCGTGAGGGAGAAAAGGCTCTTGACACATGATAACCTTCTTGCACCCCTGCCCCTGTAAATGGCCCCTGCCCATGTCCCTTCCCACGTCCCCCAATCTCAACATCGCCTCTCTGCCCGTCGTCGACAGCGCACACTTTGTGCACAAAGGAGCTGATTCCTACCCGTATATCATCTTCTGCATCTCTAGCACAGATAACAGTGGTAGGCCTCCCCTCTGCTGTGGCTCCTACTCTACCTAGAAAAGATCTTTGTCCCCCTGTCGCTGCCCTCAAAACCAATCGCACGCCGCAGAGGCTTATCTACCAAGGCCTTGAGCCTAGATCCCCTGCTTCTCACCGCACATTGCTTTCGGAACCACGTTCACCTGAGCCATAATAAAGGTTGGCGGCCCGACAAGACACAACCAGAGCTCAGCAACACGTCAGCATTATTTTGTCAATTGTGCCTATCGCTCTACGACTCTTTTCGAATCCGCATCAAATCCTGCCATCATCATGCCTTCGACGCCACTTCTCAACGCCCAAGGCCAGCCTATCAGGTCTGCCCTGAAGAACGAGGACGATGTCGCCCAAACACCACCCTGTGGCCCGACAAAGGGTAAGACCTCCCTCAGACCCGAGCGGCTTCTGCTCTCACCTTCCCATTAGTGATACGGGGCGCCTGCATCTGCAGCCCGCACAGAGCGCAGCACACCCCAAATGTGGCTATCCCGGTCTCTTGTAGTGCTCTAGACTGGATTCCATCTCATCACCGTGTTCGTGATCTCTGGAGTGGGCGGCCCATGTGAGAGAGCCGAGGTGCGTTGGCCTTGACTGTCTCAGCAGACGGAATGCAAAAGGTGTCTCTCCAAATCGTCGTATGGGACTGTTGTTTGCCTTGATAAGCATCTTTATACGGCTCTTGCTGACATAGATTGACTCCAGCTGTCCAAATCGCTGAGCCTGAGCCCCTTCATCAAGAGGAGCCAAGGCCGAGGAGAGAATTTGCTGCCAGCGTGAGCGGGAAGCGCCTCAGTGGGCGACCACCATTGCCAGTTTCGACTTCATCTCGAACGTCCTTCGCTAGCCAGAGTAGTGTGGAGACTCTGGATCTTAATGGGAACCAAAGCTTGTCATCCTTACCACAGCTCCCAGAAGACGTTGCAGCCCAAGGTGATCAACACTCGCAGGGCTCTCATCAGCTTCACAGTGGCTCCCAAAGAATCGACCGCGCGTCTGAGAAACTACTCGCTCAGGTAGCTGATTGGCTCCAGCGTGAGAAGACGAAGCGGGAGACCAAGAAGCCCCGGAAGCACCACCACCACCATCACCACCTTCACTCGCGGCGGAAGCACAAGGCTCAACCCGAGGAGCCTCCGGTGCCTGAAGAGCCAGAGGCGGAGCCAGATGTTGAAAACGTGCTGCGCAGGACGGCCTCTATCGACTCCAACTCTAGCGATGTGTCGCTCGATCGGCTGCAGCGCATTCTCGATGATAGCATGGCTGCCTTGGGCATCACTTCCTTACCGCACTACAGCGCGAAATTGGGCCGAAGACTCTCGCACCGCAAAAAGGCGTCTTCCCGCGCCTCTCTCCAACTCTCTCGAGCCTATTCGTCGGACACGGACTACGTGGACGGAGACGCTGTGGTGCCGAGTTGCGATGCTATACTTGACAACACGAAAACGTTGAAATACAGCAATCCGTCCACGGATGATCACTCATCTGTATCTGGCAAGCGGGAAGAGAAAGAGAGGAAGGCTTGGGCAGATTTCAAGAACGAGATTATCCGCCTTGCACATACGCTTCGGCTCAAAGGCTGGAGACGCGTGGCTCTCGACTCCGGCGAGGACATTCAAGTTGAGCGACTGAGCGGTGCCCTGACCAATGCAGTTTATGTTGTGACACCGCCTGAAAACTTGCCCTCTGGTGACTCGGAGGTTGTTAAGAAAAAGCCCCAGAAGTTGTTGTTGCGAATCTACGGGCCCCACGTCGAGAACCTGATCGATCGGGATACCGAACTCAGCATACTGAAGCGCCTGGCCCGGAAGAGGATAGGTCCACGGATGTTGGGAACGTTCACCAACGGTCGCTTTGAGCAATTCTTCAACGCTGTACCCCTGACCCCTGAAGAAATGCGGCAGGCAGCAACATCCAAGCAGATCGCTAAACGTATGCGTGAGCTGCACTCCGGTATCGACCTTCTTGAGGAGGAGAGGGACGGTGGCCCGACATTGTTCAAGAACTGGGATAGTTGGGTGGAAAATGTTGAAAGAAGGTCACTCTTCCTCGACGAGCTCGTGGCAGCCAATGACGCGGCTAGGCCGGCCGGGGGATCAGATTGTTGGAAACAGACAGTTTTTGTTTGTGGTGTAGAGTGGCCGAAGTTCAAAGCCATGGTTGACAAGTATCGGGACTTTCTCGTCCAGTTCTATGGTTCTGAAGGCCTTCGTCAGAAGCTCGTCTTCGCTCACAACGACGTAAGTCTCCCTTGATGTTTAGCATTCCGGGCTCAGCCAACTGTATTTTCACATCATTTACTCACAAACCCAAGACACAATACGGCAACATCCTCCGCGTCTGCACGGACGATGAAAAGTCACCGCTCCTGCAGCCTGAAAACCAGCACAAGCAGCTTATCGTCATCGACTTCGAGTATGCCTCAGCTAACCTTCCGGGTTGCGAGTTTGCAAACCACTTCACCGAGTGGGCGTACAACTACCATGACCCGCACGCGCCGTTCGCGTGCAGCGTGGAGCGCTACCCTTCGGTTGAGGAGCAGCAGCGGTTCATCAAGGCGTATATCGAGCACCGACCCAAGATTGCGTCTTCCACGCCGGCATCCGCATCTTCGGACGCGGATGTTACACCCTCGGCAACGCCGCAGGTAACGCCGCAGCACCCGAGCAGCTCCGTTGTCGAGTTCATGCTCGATGCACGCGCGCCGCTCGGCGGGTGGAAGGAGGAGGAGCGCCGAGCAGAGGGCGCCGTGGACCAGCGAGTCGAGGAGCTCGTCAAGGAGACGCGGCTTTGGCGCGCCATGAACAGTGCACAGTGGGTCGCTTGGGGCATCGTGCAGGCCAAGATACCCGGGTATGCCGAGCATCACGTGGAGAGCAGTGGGGGAGCAGGGGGTGAGGATCAAGGCCAGGCGCCAGCCTCGCCTGTAGCGTCCGAGGGTTCTGCTGCTGGCACTAGTGGCGATGGCGCCGGCGGAGGCGAGGACGAGGAGGGTTTTGACTACCTCTTGTACGCGCACGAACGCGCACTTTTCTTCTGGGGCGACTGTGTTCAAATGGGACTCATTCAGCTGGAGGAGCTGCCGGAGAGCCTGCGTGGAAGGATCAAGATGATCGATTACTGAGACTGAGAACGGGAGATCGACAAGGTGCTGTATTGTCATTTCGAGCTCCAAGGTGTTTGATGAATCGACAAATCTGGGCGACGATTGTGTCAGGTCTGTGGGCACGACATGGCAAGCCTCGATATGAAAGCAGTAGAAATTGTACCAATATTCTCTCGAGAACCACATGTGCTATCGTCGAGATAAAACCTGACTGGTCACTGACTAGACTTGGATCCTTCGGTTGCTTGTATCAAAGTTCTGTGTTGCACCAGGCCATAACCATCACAACCATTTATCTACACACTGAACTCATCAAGCGAGCATGTCTAGAAGTAAAGTGCTTGTTTCAACTACAGGGTATACGACAAGACACAATCTTGTATTATCGTTTTTCACACAGTCTCTTCTCCCCACACCAAATGTTCAAGGTGCCAAACAATGATTCGCGTACCCATACAAGTACACGCTAACGGGCAAACCGCCATTGCAAAAGACGACATTTTTTGGATACACATGGGTCGAACAGAGTGAAGCAAGAATAAGGGCAATGAAGAAGAGCGAAAAGCAAAAACGGAGAATTCGGTATCATCGTATCATCGTCATCATACTTGCCGCGAGGCTAAATAGTCCCTTCTTAGTCCTGCCGTGAGGCGCAGATCGATCTTAAAGAGAGAGAGATAGACCACTCCATCCATGGGAGAAGAAGACAACAAGGGAATTTCTGCCAATCGACAGTCCGCCGTTCGCCTCTCGTTTAAGACCTTGGGGCATCGCCCCGACATATGAAACGGGGTCGAGCCCTGTTTCAACTATGAGAGAGGCACGGCCTCTGTGACATCGATCTCTTCGCCTGGGGTGCAACCTGACCCCTGGCAAGCTGCGGTCCTGTGGTCACCCGCGAATGAGTTGCTTGCTTTCTGGCAATGGGATCCTCCTTCCGCGAAATAGAATGAACCCTTTTTGTGTTTCCATGCGGCCGCGTGACCTCATTTTCTAACCAATCCATGTCGTCGTGAGACGAGGCGTGTTTGCCGTGTTTGCTGTTGTCTTGACCGACAATGCTCGGCCAAGCACGCTGTACGACGGTGTCTCCAACTTCCTCATAATGTTCCAGTCGCCCGGGTGCGGTCTTCCTCGACCACTGCGGTTTGCCTGGCTCTCCCTTCCCTTGCGGGGGTCCAGGACCCAGGTGCCTTGCTGTCTTCTTTTATGATAGGTATCTCTTTTCTCGTCCTTTGCCTTCCCTCGTTCGTCTCAATGCCTCTCCCTCCGATGGCCATGGTGGTGTCGATGTGATGATGATGAGTGGTGGCCATGCGAGGAATGTCCGTGCCTGCTACTGCTCGAATGATGCCGGGACGAGCTCGGCTGGGAGCTCTCCAGGGCGCGTTCCATCTCCTGTACCCTCTGGCGGTAGCCTCGGACAATGTCTCGAATGTGACGGATGCGGTCGAACTCGACCTCAAGGTCGTCGATTTGTGCCATGATCGAGTGGAACCTCCGGATCTCGACATCGCAGTTGTCCATCAGGTTGCCAGCCTCGTCATACACGGCCATGGTGACGATCTGGGACTGCTCGGTCAGGTGATCTAGCTGCTGGGAGATCTGCTGCATGAGGCGGTCGAAGTGGCGTCCCAGCTGCGCAAGGGAGCTGCTGTCTAGTATCAGAAGGCCCTGGGAGGACGCACGACTGGCTGCGCGTGAGGAGCTTGATCCGCCCGCAGCTGCCTCCCTCTGTGCGTGCTGGAGGACCGAAACCTCGTCGGCCGAAAGGCCCAGCTGACTGACAGGGACGGCCTGGGGCGCCTGCGACGAAGATGACATGGTCCCGGGCGAGATTTCAGGTGTGTCCGGAGAGCGGGGGCCGGAGGGGGTTTGTCGCGGAAGCGGTCAAGGAGCTGGCTGCTGCTACGTGGGGACTCGGCGTGTGCTTCAACTCCGTGCGAGGGGTCGTAGGCCCTGGTGAGGTCCCTCCAGGGGACTCGGGTACGCAAAGCAGCACCTCAACCCCCGTCAAGTCGCAACGCGACTGACCGATGGCCGGGTGTGTTTTGGGCGTGTAGAACCACAGTGGTTGCGGTGTGACCGGCTCGGAGGCAGACGGCAACAATCCCACAGTCGGATTGCGGGGTACGGGGCACAGCGCCGAGTCGTCCCACACGGGGAGGACAACGATAGCGACCTCAACTGAAGCGTCTGCGGCTGCTTCGCGCACGGCGTCATTGTTCCGGAGCAGATGCGCTCATGGCAATGCTGTGTATAGGGTGGGACTGCTGTTGACGAGGCGCACACGATTTGACCGCAGAGTTACCGGGTGGAATCTGCCGCGGGGCTGGCCGGGAATCACAACTGACGGCCGGTATTGGAGCTTTGTATTATGGTGTGATACAAGGAGCGAGCAGCATATAGAACGCAAGGAGGAGACTGTGAAATACTGTCGACCTGCCGACCAGCAAAGATAAGGGGAGGGGGAGACTAGATGCGCCACGGGGCCGGTGGGTGATGGTGGGCAGTCTGTAGCGAGGGGGGTGTATGAGCAGCCCGAGCCGAGTAAAAGACCAGTCGGCGGGAGGGTCTCCTCTTTGGCCGGGTGGTGGTGATACAGCGAGGTTGACGACGGAGGTGTGCACCCAAGGAGCAGATGGCCCAGGAGAGGCGCCGAGGGCAGGACTCCCGAGACAATGTGCCTGCCAGTGAGGGAACAAAATGTAACGGTGACTCCGGGTTGGCCTGCGACTTGTCTTGCCCCCACGATCTTGGATTTGCGCCGTCCCTGCGCGAACCCCTCTGCCTCGGTTGCGCAAGGGCAGGGAGGCAGAGACAGAGGGCAGGCAGATGACTTTTTCCTTCTTTCTTTCTTTCTTTCTCTCTTTCTTGTGAGGGCGTGCGCTCAGAGGCGCGAAAATGGCTCGCCGGTTTCTTTCCCCTAACCGAGCCGCGGGCCGCTGATGTGGGTGGTATGAGACGGAGGCAGCGCCGGTTGCTGACAAGGATGGGCGTTCTGGACGGCACAGGTAGCGAAAAGTAGGCGCAGGAACAAGAGCAATCCCGGAGCTGATTGACAGCTGAGATGAGCTTAGAGGGGGTCGATGATTTGCGAGGGTGGGACGGGACAGGACAGGACAGTGGCAGACGGAAAGTGGACGGGCGACCGAACAGAGCCTTGCCTTGGCTTGGGCCGTCTCGCCTCGCATGTACTGGGGGTCGGTTGCAAAGGCGCTTGTTGCTCTGCATATGTTGCGCGCGACGACGACCAAAGAGGAGCAAGTGGCCTGGTACAAATAAACCAAGGAACCGTTGGGGTCGGACGGGTATTATTATTTGGTGTGGTGTTCAAGACAGGCTCACGCACGGATGGCTTCCTCGGATCGATATGTACGGAAGGGGTGCGCTGGTATTAGAGTCAGAACGGGTCCTGGCGTTTGTTATGAGCACGAGCGCAACGAGGAGATTATGAGTGTGTGAGAGAGAGAGGGAGGCCCAGGACCAGGGTCAGGGCCGGGACCAGGTCAGAAGAGGCTCGAGGGCGAAGAGAGCCAGCCTCCAAGCGCAAAAGCATATAAAGTCGGTGAAGAAGAAGAAGAAGAAGAAGAAGAAGAAGAAGGGGAGCAGGCAAGCATGCGCGCGCGCACAAGGGCTGTGTGAGGATGGAAGCTGTCGCAGAGGGGTAGAGGGGTAAGTAGATGATGGGATGGGTAAGAGAGGGGGGGGGTCAACGGGCAGCGGGCAGCGGGCAGTTGGTAGTTGGCAGTCGTGGCAGGGAGAAGAAGGAGGAGGAGGAGGAGGAGGAGCAGAGATATCCCGGGTTGTCGGGTGGGCCGTCAAGACCCGGGCAGACAGACAAGACAGACAATGAGGATGGTACGTAGTGTAGTGCAATGTGGTGTAATGTAGTGTAGTGCACAACAGACAGGGTTCAAACAAGACAGGCGAACCATGACGCCGACTTGTTGCTGAGCCGGAGATGAGCTGATATGGACATGGACATGCGAAGCGCGGAAACGGGTTGTGGGTTAACATGACATTGCAAGGCTGCATCTGTTCATTCAGACTTTGGACTTGGACACGGGTCTCGAGTCTTGAGAGTCTCCAGTCTGATTGTTTAGTCCGATTCTGACCTTGTTGGAGAGAGGTTGGACGAATGTCCCGGAGCGAGCGAACCTAGGACCTGGAACGGCAGGACAAGGCCAGGGGTTGTTGCACTACTGTGTACCAGCGTTCCTTGTTGCGCGGCGTTTCGCCCACTGTTGCCGGGGGGGGGAGGGGCTGCTTCCTTCCTCTTCACTCCCTCCCGGCCCGGTAGCTAGGCACCTAACCACCTAGCCTGCCATGTGTATTTTTGCCTGTGGTGTGCTCCATACAAGCAGACTGACTGTTGGGGATGGTTCTGTGTGTCACGTCGAAGCGCTTCGCCCTTGAACCCCAATCCATTCTGTACCCACTTTATTACACACGCACCGTCTAGCAAACCACCCCCGTTAGACGCCGCTGTTGTCCAGGGAGCGGTTGCGGGTCGCGAAACACCTTTCCCAGACCCTGGGGCGCCTCTCGAAACAACCCAGTGCCGGTGCACCAGGTTGGATGTTCCCATGCACGCACTCAACAATTAACCGCTGGTGTTGGCGCTGCCGCTGCCGCTGCGACTCTCCTCCGCTGTCTGCACTGCTCTGCACTGCACTGCACTGCACAGTCACCTGCAGCTCACCTACATGAAATGTCCTGTACCATGTACGGTAATGGAGCCCACCTACATCTCTAGTCAGGCACCCCCTGGACAGCCCTAATGCATCTCCGGATTCTGCCCCAGAGCCTCATCCTTACCACCACCATCATCGTCGCCCCTTCTCAGCGACAAAAAGAAGTAAAAATAAAAATCCAACCCCAATCTGCCGGCTTCTGTCCCCTCACAAGCACCAAATGACCAACCTCAGGGAACTGCCATCGGCGAGGACGCATGCACTATGCCCTCGGGCAGTGCCTGATCTCTCTGAGACGCGCGGCTACACGTACCCGGTGCTATAGGCTACAGCGAGCATCAATCGTCAGGGAAGAGCTCCTGTGGGGCTCTGCCCAGACTTCCCCGGTTGCCGGGGGGGGGGGACACCTGCAGCTGACAGCGGCGATCCATGTGCGCGCCCCTGCAGCCCAGCCCGGACGAACACCACTTCCTTCCAGCGTCCTTGCTGGTTCCAGCAGAAGGCGATGGCCAGATTCTGCAAAACGTCCCACTATCCCATGACGGAATAACTGGAAACTGGCAACAGTCCGAAAGCAGAGACGAGGAAAAAAGTCTAATCTGTGCGCGCGCCTGCGACATCACACCGCCCGAATGGACATCTCGCGCGTCTCCTCCGCCAAAGCACAGGTGCAATGCGCTCTCTACACTACTTTGCGACGATATTTGGAAAGTCGTCGGGGTTCCTGCTCCCCGGGATTTGACTTTTCTCAATCTACCGCTACTGATGCCTTGCAACTGCGTCCGCAGAGAGGGATCTTGCCTGTCATGCCACGAGCTTCTGTCTCCAAAAACAGGGCCTGGAGCTCTTCCGGTTGGGCGGCTTTCGAGTCCATCCTGATGCACTCACTTGCATGGGACCTGTGGGCTGGTCTGGACCAGGGTGGACTTCCCCATGTCATATATGTACTCACCGCTTTCTGCCATCGGCTTCTCATCCCGCGTCGGCGGATTCCCTGTCTCGGTGCGCCTCTGCCGAAGCCGGGTAGTCAGGAGAGCCTGCCCTCTGTTCAAAATGGCGCCGACAACTTCAAGACTGCGACGCTGCGCACGTACCACAGACCCCGAAGGAAAAAAAAAAAGGGTCTGGAAGTACGGCCAAGGAAGCTCACAAGTAAACGGATCAAGGAGACATGCTGCGGTACATCGCATTTCGTATCATAACTCCTACGTCCCACTGCGACCCCCCTAAACCCCAATTACCTTTTCTCCAGCAGTGCCAAGTTCAGATCGATCACCCCTCGTAAAAGCAAATTCAGGAAGTGCGACGTCGCAGTCGGCCTTCGAAATTTGACTTGCCATTGACTTGAAAGGAAAAGCATGGAAGCCAGTTCTAACTTATCCCTGTTCTTATGTCCCAGCCTCAATATGCCGATGCCGAGCATTCTTATTACCAGCGCAAGCACCACCTGCAGAAATCTAATCAACAAGGGGAAACAAATCACACCCTACTTGTTTCCCTCGAGCAAAAAATCCAAGTTGGTGTCACAGCGGAATCAAGGGGCTTGATGCCGTCGCGCCGTCGGTTGATCGTAACCTAAGAGGTGATGTGTCGAGCCTCACCTCTGCTCTAGGGCGCCACGAGAAAAGTCGGTGTGAATAGGCCAGAGGATCGATCGCGCTGTAGGATGTGTGCTTGGTGTCCTGGGCGTGGGAGCTGTTCATTCCTGTGGTCACGGCTGCGGAGGGCATTGACATGTTTCGGGATGTCAACTTTCTCAATTTGGTAAGGAAACGCATGTTTCACTGCCTGGCCTTTGATTTTGACACCCCAAAAATCTCATTTATCCCAGGTACCAAACATCCTGGACAATAGCAACTGAGCTCCTTTCGGCAACAAGGGGGAGCCGGATACGTACAGAACAGAGGCAAGCACTCAGGGTTCAATGGGTGTCAGGGATGAGCTGCAGCATCGTCCTACAAACCTACGATTCTTTATATGTAGGGTAGTAGTGTAACGTCAAACATAGCCTGATCATCGAACGCATCTAATGCCAGAGAACGCCCTACCCTATACTTCGCAATATACATGCCTTTCCACGCCTCGGCCTCCTATCCATACCTGCCCTTGGACGCTTTGGCCTGCACCACCGATCACTCAAACTTGCCCGGCCACCTCTGCTCGTCCAGAGCCCGCTGAACCGCCGCCCTCACGTCATCCACGGCATGGGTGGGCTTTGGTTTAACGTATTTTAGCGGCTTGACGTCCTCCTTCCAGACGCCGGTCCGCACGAGGCACGACCTCCAGAACGGTCCCGCCGACTTGTGCCGCCTGAGGCGCTTGTTCCATACGTACGCGCCTTTGATGTCACTTTGCGGGTTGTCGCCGATCATGTAGACGACCTTGAGGTCAGGCAGGCCGAGGCGGCGGCGGTGGCCGTCCAGCGTGGCCCAGGCGTGCGTGTAGGTGGCTGGGAAGGGTTTGCCAAACTCGAACGTCTTGATGTCCACTTCACGCCACGCGGTCGCCAGTTTATGCATCACGTTGCGCACTGCTCCACGGAAGGCGCCCTGGCCCAGCCGCGACTGGTGGTAGCCGGTGCTCCACTGCAGGTCGACGTTGCTGAAGATGAGGGGTGGCTGGCCGTCGTTCTGCCAGCGATTCTCGAGGGCAAGTGTCTGGTCGCCGTTCCTGCTGCTATAAGTACCCAGGTAGCCTCTGTGCGACAGCAGGAGGTCAGTGACGAGCTGGATGTCCACGGCCCAGTCTCGCGGGTCGTTGAAGTTCAGGATCCCGTCGATCTTGAGGCAGTCCTCCAGCTTCATGGCGGGGTCGGCCTTGGGATTGTAGATAGGCTTCGGGAGCGGCAGGATCTCCTGCCGGTCGTAGAACTCGCGCAGCGGGTCAAATGGGAATATGCCCGGGCACGCCTTGAGGATGTCGCCCGGCGTGACCACCGACTCGAAGCCATACCCGTTGGCAATGCGCCGCGCCTTGGAGGCGTCTGAGCCTAGGACGAGCACGGTCTCCTTCCCTGAGAACCTTGTTCTGCCGAGTGACTGCTGGAGGTACTCCTCCAGGCTCGGATTGCCAAGCTCTGCATCAGGGTCGAGCAGCCTCTGGAACGGGGTGTGGCTCTGCACAAAGTTGGACACATCGAGCTCCACGCCGAGCTTTTCGGTCAGTTCAGCAACCCGCTCGGCCTCGGACTTGCCCCCTCCATTTGTCAAGAGGATGAAGGGAATGTTGTTCCGCTGGAGGAATTTGAGGGTCTCGGTAGCACCAGGGATTGGCTTGGAAGTGTGCAGCAGCACACCATCAATGCTGAATATAAGTTAGCGACTCCGCATGAAGGTCACAAGATAGGAACATCGCAGAACTCACTCGAATGCAAACGCAAATGTAGGCTGAGCCTCACCGCTGACGCTTGTCTCGCTGCCCAGCGAGGTCCGCGAGCTCGCCACGCTCTCGCCATCATCAGAGCCCACGCAGCTGCTTGCCGTGCTACTCCACCTCACACCCTCCACACGCCAGGCCCTCCGGCCTGTAGCACCGACGCCCTTTGAGAAGGTACCGCACCTTGCCGTCCTCCCAGGCAGGGCGCGGGCAGCCGCCGCAGGTGAGTAACTGCTGCAGCCTCCGACAGTACGAGCAAGTAGCGAGGACGGCTGGGGCAGCGTCAGCGCCTTTACTCTCGACGCTGCGCTCATTGTGGCCTCTGGAGCTCTCACTCTTGCCTGCCCGTGAGCATGCGTGTGTGAGGGAGACCAGCGAGGGGGATCTGTGCACGCTGGAACACAGCCGGTAGTGTGATTAAGTGCTTGACGATCCGTCGGTGGAAGACAGTAAGGGATACTGAGGCCGGGAGTGAGCAGATGCTAGTTGTGGTCATGCATATGGGAGTGGTGAGTGCCGTGCTGTGTTGGCACCGTCGTGCTGTTGAAACGGACCCTGCCGGCCGGCGCCAAGTATCTTTCCCCCTGGCCATGACGGAACGGCAAGCTGCAGAAGGCGCCGTGTGGGTGGGGCTACATTTGGGCTGCGGGCCACTGCACTTTCAGGCAAAATGCAATGACTTCACGCCGATCAGCATCATCGGCGTGTTGAGCGGATGTTTGGAGGCCTTTTTTTCAGTTGATCTCACGGATGCCATACGGAGACTAGCTCGCAAATACTCTCATAGTGCGCGCAGTCACTCACTGGAAGCATCAACCATCACCTGTACAAATTATTGCGCCGCCGGCTTTCTGCCAGCCTCGGGTCTCTGATAATTACTCTTGCTACTACAGGAAGATAAAATTACAATGCGCTCTTCTGTTCTTCAACCTCGTCTCCACCTCTATTATCCTTGCTCTGTCGCGCCGCCCGTGTCAGCTGTTCTGCGGCAGGAAGATTTTGAGCCCAGGGGACCAACACCGCTCGACCCAGAATGCGAGAGAAGACATTCGTCTGGTGCAGGGAGTCGAGGATGACGAGCCATGTTCCTCTCCTCATTTCGATCCGTGGGCCAGACTTGCGCCCACGCTCAATGCCGGAGTCGAACGATCTGAATGGATTCCCGGGAGAGGCTGGAGTCCCTTGGATCCCAGTGCTGCTGGGTCTTGTCGTCTTCTTTCGCAAGAATTTCTCCGACTAGACAGCCCATTGTCCGACAGAGCATTAACGTCCTCCAAAGAAATTACCCCATACAAGAGCTCCTCGCAGTGTAGATTTGGCCTCCTTCCCCCTGTCTCGAAGTCTGCCCGGCTGGATGGAGTAGAACAGACAGAATCTTCTGTGTGCGTGTGTACAAAATGGTATCTGTCGCAGTCGATGGCGTACACTTAATAAAAACACATCGTCCCTGCCTCACCGTATGCCGCCGATGCATGCTATGCAATAAAATACTGCTTGGTGTCCAATGCCTGTTTCCGAAATTCTCGCCGTAAGTAATCAAAAGATGCGACAGAGCGCATCTCAGTCCTCAGCATCGCCAGGCTGTATTTGGCCCCCCCCTCCCCGTGTGACTACCACTGGTCCTGTCAAGCACCACGGAACTTTCGCATCCGATCAAGGGAAATCTTGAAATCTCATGATTTTTGAGAGGCCGTCAGCATCCGGGAGCAAGTAGACAGCGACACAATTCGCCAAGGCGCCGTGAGGAGGCCTAGGCCCGGCTGACTTGGCTCTGGCTAGCGCTCGTCCTGCTACGCGTCTCGTCCTCTTCGAGCACATCGCTTAGTCGGGTCGGGTGGTGGTGGCGGGGCATGGTCTCCCACCCAGGGGCGGCATAGCCAGTGCCTGTATAGTCAGGCTGGCCAGAGGTGTACGTCCCGGACCACTGAGAGGCCGAAGGAGGGTAGCTAACGCCATGCTGTGCCGAAGGAGTCTCGTATTCTTCTGCCCAAGAGTCAGAGTCATCATCTCCCGGCGTGCCTGGGGCACGGTAGGGGACTCTGTCTCCGTGCGAGTCCCGAACAAAGTTGCCCTGAGCGTCGATGACGTACTCACCTTCGCTATAGCCTGCCTCCGATCCTCCTTCGGCAGTGTATGGCCGCTCCTCTTCGATCTCTTGTGGCGACGGGTAGTAGCCTCCGCCTGCTCCTGAGCTGGGTGCTGCCGGCGGGGGCGGCTTACCCTGTGAGTATTGCGGATATTGCTGTGGCGGCAGCTCAGGCTGCTGTGCTTGTCGCGACTCTCGGGTGCTTGGTCCTCTGCTGGGAACACCTTGGGTCATTGGCACCACTTGCACGCCCCCGACAATAGTAGGTAGGCCTTGCTGCAAGGAGAACGTGCGATCGCGTTCCTCTTGCTCGCGGCGACCCAGCTCCTCCCAAGCTCGTCGCGCCTCCTCTTTTGATATGAGGAGCTCCTTCTGCATCTCGTTGACACGCTTCTGGGTCTTGGAGTTGGCACGCTCGTTTTCGACCGCCTCTTGGATGGCGGCTGCTTTGGACTGGCGCTCCTCTCTCAGGGCCCGTTCTAGGGACGCCTTTGTCTCCTCGTGTCGTTCCAGCTCCGATCGGGTCTCAAAAAACCATCGCTGGAACTTGCGCTCCGAGCTTGCACGCAGACGTTGAAGCTCCACTACGGCGTGGAACAAGTTCGCGCCAGCTGCCGAAAGGTCGCTGACTTGTCGGGAAAGCTGCGCTGACACGGGGTCTCGGTCGATCTCGTCCGCGTGTTGTTGCAGCTTTCGTATCCAGAACGAGGTCAGACCCTCCCAATGAGCCGACAGTGCCTCCCATCGCTCAAAGGCATGTGGGAATGAGTTCCTCGGCTGAGCCTTGGTCGTCGTGGAGGCATCACCGGGCTGTGCCGTTGGTGCGCTTGGTATATGCTCGCCAGCGCCGCCGGTATCTGGCAAGCCGGAGAACTGAGGGGCTTGCTGTTGTTGCGCGGCAGAGGTTCGCGACTGACGGTGTGACTGGCTGGGCTGGTGCGGTCGGATTGCAGGTTGTTGCGCGTGTGGAGCCGATGGTTGTTGCTGCCTGCGTTGCGTACCCTCGGAAGGGTCCAGTGTTTGTGTAGGCATGGGAGCGGAGGGATCACCTCCTTGAGCCATGCCAGTGGTTGGTCCAGCGCCAGCAGCGGGGCCCCTGCGCTCCGCCATTCTTCTCTGTTGTTCTTCTACCAGTCGTGCCTCGTTTTCGGCGTGCTGGCGCTCCAACCGATCACGCTCCGCACGCTGACGCTCCTCTCTAGCCTGACGCTCCCGCATGATCATCCTCGGGCCCTTGATTCCAGATGGAGAACCAGTCTGAGCTGGTGGGGCCGTCGGCCTCGAGGTAGAAGGGGAGAACCCGTTCGTGACGGCGGGTTGGCCGCCGGCACCACGGAGATCGGCCATCGACGCGTTCTCTTCGATCAGATCCGGGGTGAAAGGATTGGGCTGTCTCAATGCTTCCTCGAGCGCCCAAAGAATCGCACTGTGGGTATGCTGGGAGATGTGCACAGCCGGGTGTGCGGCTTTTCGGTGGGTTCGATTTGAGGACGAGCTTCTTGGAGGGATGAAGGACGCAGGAAGAGTTGTCGAAGCCTCTTCGAGGGGATCGCTGAGCAGATCCTGGGAGAGCTGTCTTACAGGTCGCCGCCGCTCGTTCCTCGCGGCCGGCTCAGGTGTACGTTGTGGATCAGCTGTCGCAAAGAGTCCTCCGGGGCTGATACCAACCGAGACTGCTTCCAAGTGAACTCGTCTTGGAGGCGAGGCGGGCTGGTTTGGAGGGGGGCTCGGGGTTCCGACAAAGCGGGGAGTGCGGCGCAAGCCTCGATGCGACAGCGGTGTGGACGCACCGGACCTGGAGCTTTGGTCAGGAGAGATTGGGGTCTGCGATCGGCGGAGAGGGCGCTGCTGGCGCTGCTGTGGTGGATCGGGGGATTCGTAACGTTCGTAACGGTCGTAAGAAGGGGATTGGTCTGGGTCGGTCACCTTTGCGGTCGCCTCTCCCTTATCACCAGACGGGGCTGTAGGGGTGGACAAGGTGAACTGTTCACCACCCAGGCGAGTGGTGACAGGTTAAAGTCAAGTTTAGGTTTCGAGGTCGGATGACGAAAGGCAGCCTAGAGCACCGAGGCGTTGGAGCGGTCAGAAGGGTCGTCCGAGAGTCTGGGATCGCGGCCTGTGCAAGCTCCCTCCTTCACACTAGCAGGCTGAGAGCTCGTGTACAGCAAGGAGGGGACGGGCTAACACAGGTACGTGGGGGTGTGGTTCCTGACTCACAGGAAAAGTCAATTGGAGGCAGGAGAAGCTGTTACGCAGTACACAGCAAGAAGAGAAAAGAACAGCACGCGGGAAAGGTCAATTGGGTCCAGACGGCCGGTGAGGTTGTCGCAGTGGCAGTCGCAGTTGCAAGGGTGCGCCACGATCCGTCGCATTGGAAAATCGAGGGGGCTGGTGGTGTTGGCGCGAGTACGGGACTGACTCCCCAATCGCAGGCGGGCAGGATTAAGCAGGTGGCGGGCAGATCGGGCAGGCTAAAAAGGGCCAAGTGACGGTCCTCCTGCAGGCTGCGTCCTGCTTAGGTGGTGACGGTCAGTTGGGACGAATTGGCAAGCGAGGTGCACGCATGAGGTGTGAGTGCAAGCTTGACACTAGGTAAGGTGGGTAGGTGTTGTGTCGAGTTGTCAGCAGCGTGTCGCGTTGGCAAAGCCCGTTGGCGCCCTCAGCCTGGGAAACGGGACTAGAAGAGACTGGTGAGCTGCAATGGTGTCCGAGCCCGACAGTGCCCGGCTGGCCCAATTGTGTCGCGGCTGCTGCTGGAGCTGTTGCTGGAGCTGGTGCCGAACCTCGAATCTTGATGACAGCTCGGCCTCTGCCCAGCTTCCCACTCCTGCACCCTGTCGTACCCACCTCCACTCCGATGCCCGTCACGACCGGGAGTGCCGAGGAAAATAGCTGGTCGGGCGGTGAACAGGCTGGACGTATCTTCCGGGTCATAGTCGCATGTCCAAATCGTGTCAAAATCCACAACCGTTGCGCCGAGCCACAGGCCAGAGGTTGACAAACCGGCCACCCCAAGGACAAGAAAATGAAAAGGAAGCTTCAAGTAAAAGCTCGAAGCTCCCCGCAGCCCGGGAACCAAGGCTCTGACAGAAGCTGGTGTGATGTGATGTGATGATATTCAGCTCGTCGGTCGTCTCCACGCAAAACCGACTCGCGCCGCGTTGCCAGGCAAAGATGTCGCAGCGACCCCAGGATGATGCGCACAGGCCCTTCAGATGACCGTGGGGCTTTACGAGGCCGCGTTCATTTCCTGTTCGACAGAGGGAATTGCTGTTTGTTTGCCAGTGTAGTCAAGTCTCCGAGCAGATAGGAGCCTTGTTTGTTTTTTTTCTCCCCCTTCCTGTTGCTGACGTGCTGCTGATGTCGCTTTCTCCCGGCGGGGGGGGGGGGCAGGGGATTGAGTGCAGGCTGGGGACGACTGGCTGGCTGGCTGGCTGGCTGGGCGGCAGGGCACACGGGAGGAAGTGGGCAAGGGAAGGGGACGGACGGGGTGTGTACTGTATAAGAAAGTCCCTGGGACGGGCGGACAACCCCCTTCAGAAAGACCAGCCTCACCTCATGCAGGTCTTGTGTCTCCCGGACTCTCTCATGGGAAAAAGGAGCAAAGTTTCGTTTCGTTCGAGCCCCGGTAGGGTGTTTCCTTACTAACAGCTCGTGCCGGGAGCAGTCAAGACATCTAGGGACACGCACCAGAGCGGCCTGTCCATGTCGTGTTATCAGCCCGTATGCGCGTGCCGCTCCTCCACTCCTCCTTCCTCCCTCCAAGCCCCCTGTTCTACTATAGGTGCCGGGTGTGCCTCAGCGCCCCAGCTGGCCCCTTCCCTCTCTAGTCTTGGAACGAGGCACGATAGTCCTTGCTCTGTGCCGGGGGCAACAGGCATCCTCATCCGAAGTCATCCTCGCAAGCAAGCCGCTGTTCCTGACTGCAAATGGGTGCCCGACCGAGCCCTTCAACACTCTAACTCGAGCTTGGTCCAGCTTGGTCTTAGATCAGCTCACTCCCAGCCCTCTTATCCATGGCTTGCCTTCTTATAGCCATGGATCCTGCCTTATTGTCATATACAAAATGGTTAGGCCCCATGATCTTTTTCAGACGAACTCGTCATACTGGTGGCCCCAGGGAGACGTTGAGGCTCAGGTACGCAGGAACGAGACCAGAGAAAAAGAAGAAAAATTTGAGACTTGCCAGCAGCCGACTATCCGGCCTGGTCTGGCTCGGCAAATTGGCAAGGTCAAGTCAAACAATCAGGCCCTCACTTCGAACGGGCCTCTCAAATTCTCCCTGCCGCCCACAGCAGTCAGATCCCGCGGACCAACGTCGCGCTCTGGCTACAGTGTGCAGCTGGTCGCACGGGGACACAGGGCCCAATCCGTAGCCGTCAACGAAGCTTCGCAACACTCGGGGAGATTCTCTGGTAGCCCCTTGTGTGATGGGCATCTACGGTGAAGCTAGTCGTCACGGGGAGACACAAGGCTCCCTCGCCTGTGATTGAGAGTGTTCGCGATGCTTTCGTCCACTCCCTCGAGCCCCCTCATCGTCCCTCCCTCCCTCGCCTGGCACTTCCGTCCCGAACAGGCCGTTGTCCCACTGATCACAGGCGGTCGAACCTTGAACAGGAGTCAGTTCGGGGTCACCGTCTCCTCTCGTCGATGCTGCCATAGTCTAGTCACCCCACACTTGGGTGCTGCCCAATGCTTCCCTCTATGGACCTGGGAGCAAAACGTCATGCTCTGGCTGTCAGGTTCGCGCCGGACGGAGTGGCCACAACGGCGGTGTCTCCCCCGGAGTCTGCAAGGCCCCGAGGCCCCTGTCGTGGGCTGCAATGGCCTGCAGGGTGGCTTTGAAGATGATGATGATGCTTGGAGGCCGCAGTCGATGCAAGAAATCATGGTATTCGGGCATGTATGCGTTGGCATTACATGGTAAGGTGACGACAAGGCCTGCAAGGAGCAGGTCCCAATAGGCTGGATCGGAGGCAAGGGCATGCCAGGCTGGTTGTTGTGGTACCCCTGGAAAGTTTAGCCACCTCCATGGTGACCTGCACGCTTTTCGAGGTGGTGTGGGATGGGTGACTTGTCAAGGTGTGGCTTGATTCCGCCGCCCCCCCCCCCTCAGGCCAGTCCCGGCCTCGGTCTATCGTGACAAGCACGCGCCGCGGCGCAGCGGAAAAGTGAGGCTGGCAGAAACCGACCTTCCTTCATGGGGCCAGGCTCCCCTAGCGGGCGGGCGCCGCCAAGCCTTGAGACAATCGACTGGCATATTCAAACACCCTTGCTTCGTAATTTACGTACTGCAGTAGGACCGCCAATCTACTACAGTAAACCTTTTCGAGGCGCCCGCCAGTCCAGAATGTCTCGGGCGGGGCGGAGCAAAGACTGCAAACAGGTCTTGTGCCTCAGGAGAGTTGGACCTAACCCTGGCACATTTATTTCCTGAGCTGGAGAGGGGGTCTGCAAGGGGGTGTGCTACCACACACTTCAAGCACATAAAATTGCTAGAGCAATCCGAAATTAGAGACATTCAAGCCCGAATTGTATCCCTTGATTTTCGTGAAACCCACTCATAGCAATACACAGTACAGGAGGGTGGCCCTGACAGGGTTAGCATGAATATTCAAGCTGAGAAGGTCGGCCAGCCAGGCCAGCCGGGTCGCTGGCAGCAGACATTGTCATGGGTGAGCAGGTTGTCAATCTTTGTCCTGTTCAGCAGCTCATCTTCCAGCAAGTCACGGTTTTTTCTGGATTGTGGATCACCTTCTCGGGGGAAGAATTCAGTATCAGCTGTAGTCGGAAATTTATGCGACAGGGATCTGGACGAGTTTGTCCTCAGCCTTATTTGGTGCCTAGGTAGCTGGGAAGGCCAGGCATTCAAACGGGGTGGGTCAGAAGGTGACACCTGTATGGGTGGTCTGTTGTGACACGTCATTGTCTCTTGTTGAGGAGAAGCTCGATCGTTTGTCAGCTCAGATTGGCGACGGCATCACTTTGAGGATTATGTGAACCAGGAGAAATCAGGTGGAGCTCGCTAAGAAAGAAGACATGGGAGACAATATTCAGGTGCCACGGGATCTGAGATCTGTAAAGGTCAATGAATGTCATCTAGAATGCGCATCAAATCAGTCATTTCACAGGACACAAATGTTTATTTGATGGTTGGTTTCATAGCGGACGAAACCCCTAAGCGGATCATATCTCAAACCGTCAAGGTGGTGACAGGCAAAGGGAGGAGGAAGGGTGATGATCAATCGGGGAGGGTGACACCGCGCCCCCCCCCCCCTGCCGCGACAAAACAGCCTCTGTGACCCTCTCAGACTAGCGGCTCAATCTTTCTTCGAGAAACCTCGAAGACAGCCCTTTTACTCAAAAACGGAGGCTTCTGATCAAATTTGGTCCCCAACTGACATTTGATATAATAGGGGACAATTGGGGCAAAAGTTTGAGCAGAAAAATTTGCCAGTCGGCGATGTCTAAGTACTCCTTGAGGTCCTATCCAGCACTCTCTGCGTTCCTCAAAATGATGATGCACAAGTAGTAATGTTTCCCGGGAACGCTAACCATGTTTAGAATGTGTTAGTCTGATTAGGTCACGGAGGCTCGTTTTGTCCTTGCAGGGGGGTGCGGAAGTACCCTTCCCGGTGGTCAACAGCCAATGAGATTTGCTCCCGTGCAAGGGTATCGGGCCGCGCGGCTGCTCGCCTAACGCGGATGTATGCAGGTATTCCGCACCGCGTGCAACAGTCCGTACGCAATCAATCCCGCGAGCACCGTCGTGCGAAGCCTGTTGTCGATCTCCAGCTCCTCGTGCCAGTCGTGAGGGTGAAAATTAAGATAGAATGATCAAATCAATCTATACCAAAGCTGATATTTGGTCGCCGCGATGTCGGCCCTCAATTTGTATGTGCCGTACGCGTCAATAAAGGCTCAACCAATTTGATCTCAAGACCTGGCATTGGGATATATCAAACATCAGCCCTACGGCTGCTATAATCGAAGCCCTCACAGTTCAGCATTATTGGGCTCGACGGTCCGAATGAATCGTGTGCACAGCGGCTCATCTCGGCTCGCTCGACAGACGGGACAGTCTCCCTTGCCGACCGGAACGCAGGGATAACTAAATTGTCTGGGTCGTGCTCAAGTACTGGGTGTATGGCCGTTACACATGACAGACAAGGCAAGCACAATGGGCTCTGCGCGTCGTGCCCCGCGCGGGTATCACACTCACCCAACTGTCAAGGCACCAAGCCGTGCCGTGCCCAACATCTCAGGCCCGCTCAGACTCCGAGACCAAATGTCATCCGTTCAGGGGCCAGCCCTACGTACTGGTCTGGTCACAACGGCCCACACTTCACTTAGCAACAGACTCTACGCGAGCACTATTCAGGACTAGCGATCCAGTCTCTTAGGCTGGGCAAAATATTCTCTTGAATTATAGTCTAACGCGGAGCACTACTGCTAACGATCTAGGCGTCTTAATAGGCGCCCGGCTAGCTCAATCGGTAGAGCGTGAGACTCTTACTCTTCTAAGGATCTCACGATTCTGACAAGAATACCTGATCTCAAGGTTGTGGGTTCGACCCCCACGTCGGGCTCGACCCCCGTACAAGTTCTTTTTTTGTACCTCTTAACAGTTTGCCGCGGCCCCGCGGTCGGGTTTCCCAGGTCTCGAATCCCGGATTCCGGAAATGAGCAGCGAAAAACAGGTCGGGAATGTACTGTGATGTACCGGTACAAGGCTGGCCTCCTCGCACGGTGTCTATTACACAAAGCTGTCACTGTCCACCTCGACTGCTGGACATGGTTTTTTGCGGCTTGCTGCTCCTCATACGGTGTCTCAGATCCGGGCGATCATGCCTGCATCGTTTCGTCGGAGGATGAGCGTCTGGTGTGGTGCTGATAGCGTCTTTTGACTTGCGGAGGCCGTCCGAGGCGCCGTTGTTGGTGTTTTATAGCTTGTTTTGGCTGCTGCTTCTCGGTTGTCGTGACGTGCCAGAAGTGAAGGCGATGCTGATATCCCGGCAGTTGAGATTGAACCATTACCATCAACCCCATGGCCGTCAGGAAGATCCATGGCATATATTATCTCTTGTAAGGAATTACGGGCTTTCCTGGGTCTTTCACTCGAACTCCTCTAGCCAGCTCTATTTAGATGTTACTGGCGAAACACCTGGGAGTAGGAGGCACACAAGAGATTTGCTAGTGTTGAATGAACTCTATCGCAGTATAATAATGGCTCCTCCTTCAAGTGATAGAGTCTCTAGCTTGCATGCTGTCGCTCGAGGGGCCTGCATTCTAGTATTGATACCACGCAGCAGCCAATTGTGGCAGGTCTGCTGCGCCACTGACTTGCAGCGCTCCATCTGCAGCAAGATGGGGTTCGGGATGAGCTGTCAGTACTCTGTGGATCGTTGAAGCCGTTAATAGCTTTCTTTCCCGGACTCAATTGCTGTCATGGTGACTGCAGAAGACCATCCCCAGGTGCAACATGAGGTTTCCCAGCCTCAGATCAGTCAAGTCATCCAGCTTAGCTGCTTCCGTAAGCTCGGAAGCAACGACATTAGTGCAAAGTTCTCCAGTCTTATCTGGCGGTCTAACGGTGCTTCATCCTCCTGACGACGATGGCACCGCCCTTGTCGAGTAAGTCTGGACTCACAAGCGTCAGCTCATTCTCTGACATGTCTCCAAAGCATCATCACAGTCCATGGGCTCTCAGGCCACCCTCAGAACACATGGACCAACTTCGACACACAACATTATTGGCCGATGGAATCTCTCCCTGAAGATGTTCCAAGAGCACGTATCATGGCATTCGGATACAGTACTACTGTCTCTCCGTTCAACAAAAGTACTGCCATCGTGTCAGATGTTGCCAAGCAGCTAATCAGCCATTTGATTAACAAGAGGACAAGTCAGGATGTGAGCGACTCACCTCGAATGGCGACAATTGGGTCAGACAGTTGACAGCAACCTCTAGGAGAAACAGCGGCCCATCATCTTTATCGCGCACTCACTTGGTGGCATCGTGGTCAAAGAGGCAAGTAGTAAACCAATGTATCCTCATAGCGGTCAAAACCCGACATAAGTCAGAGTATACTTACACATTTCATCGTCACAGTTTCTCCATGTTGCGTCGAACACTGGCCATGAAGACCTTGCTGGCTGTCTCCGCGGGATCCTGTTCCTGGGCACCCCCCACAAGGGCAGCCATCTCGCCAGTTTCATGGGTGTAATCAGCGATTTGGTCAAGTCGCTCCTCGGTCGTTCCGCAGATGCTATAATTGAAGATCTATCCAGCAATAGCCGGCACCTTCTTGAGCTTGATCAGCTGTTGAGATTTAAGCTGGCCAAGATTGATATCTACAGTTTCTACGAGCTACTACCATTGAAGCCCCTGAGCAGGCCCGTGAGTACCATTGGGAGAGGGCCATGAGATTCCAAGCCAGACAACTTACGCGCCACAGGTTGTAGAGAGGCATTCAGCACTGCTCAACATTCCAAGTGAGCTTGAACAGATCGGGCTTGAGGCAGATCATCGGCAGATGTGCAGGCCGCCGCACCGCAATCACTTCATCTACGAGACGATTGCACAGCGCATCCTTAGCATCATGAATAGACAAATACACAAAGGTGAGCTAACTCAACATGATTCGCAGGTTCCGAGCTGACATAGACTGACAGCGCAATATGCGAGCGATCTGGTGGAGATGACCAACAACTTCGCCTCCAGGCAAATGGAGCACATCGCTGTGCTGACGAAACAGCTGCACGAATGCCAGATCGGCTCCGAGCTGACACCAATGGTCGCCGTTCTTCAAAATACTGTCAGTCTGCATGTCAGCCACACCAAGGCGCAGGACAAGACCCCTGTCTCTGGCTTCGAGGAGGTGCTAAGGTCTCTGCCTATCCACGAGATCAAGAGCTTCGTCGAGGGCATACAAATGCTCATGGATCGAGCCAAGTCTCTTCAGGATTTGATACTGATGACGGAACGTGAGAACGAGAAGAGGAGGACAGAGGCTCGCATCAAAGCGGAGCGTCAGGCCAGCGAGCAGCGCATCCAAGAGCTCGTAGCGGAGAATGCTCGTCTGAAAGCCATGGTCAAGGAACATCAAAATTCTGCGCTCGACTCTGAGAACCCATTTGCGCCGCCAGCAGGCGTCAATGTGAAAAAGAAGAGGATGGCGGTACCGAAGCCAGGGAATCCTACGTGGAAAATAGGCCCATCTGCTGCTGTATCAAGAGCATCGGTTTCAAAGTCACCAAGTGCTGAGAGAGACTTGTCGCATGGAGATCACGACTCAGGCTCTTGCGACAGCGCACAAGAGGACAGCATTGAATCCCCTGGATCACTCGGAGGAGAAGCCGATTACGAACCAATCTTGTATCCCCGAAAACGACGGATATCGACTAGGCAGGAACCAATACGCCGCTGTAAGCTGAAGACATTTATGTTGCATCCTGGCGAATCGACAGAGACATCCAACCTTGACGAAGACCATTTCCAGTCCCGGAGAGGACCGGAACACGCCGGCTCTCCCACTCACCTGGATTACTTGGCTGGCGAAACTATGAGCACGCACGAGGACATGCCACAATATCCCTGGTCCCAAAAAGAAGCAGAGCCTTATCGTTTTGGGACCGGCCCTATTGGCCGAGACACATCTGGTGCAGCAATGTCCCATGGAGACCCTCCCAACCAAATGGGCCACCCCCTCATAGGGCTCGGTCTTGAGGACGCCACCTCTCTCCAAAGCAGCATTAAACCCGGCAAGCGCGTCAACCGGGTTACCGCTAGGCCGGGAACACAGACAGCAGCAAGGGCCAGGCCCAACACCGGCGGACTGCAGGCTGATGCTGCCCACGACGATAACGTCGAGTATGAGCTTGAGCCGGAGAAAATCATACAACAACCGTCCGAGTCGACGATGACCACCCAGGAATACAAGCTCGTCGAAAATATGGAACAAATGCAGGGAATGGTAGAAAAGCTGAGCCTCTTGCTCCAGGTTGGACAGCACGCCATTGGTGCGCACGAAGGGGTGTGATGCTAACAGCCCAGTCCTAAAAATGGGAACTCATTCCTATCAAGTCACGAGCTTTATTTAGGTGCCCGCCTACGCTGTGGCAGTTAATTGGGGGTTACGTGAATATGGCTATTTAGAGGGGTGCTCTCTGAGCCCCCTTCTGCATCTACATAACACGTATTCGCCTACTTCGAATACAAACATCGCACAATTGCTAGACCCAGTCGACCCTGCCACATACGCGGCCGCAGCATCTGTAGCGGAGCGCCTGGGCAGTGCTCACTATCAATTTGAAATCTCCTATGGAACAGCCTCCCGTAGAACAGCCTCTTATGGAAGAACACATGTGCATCCTATGGGATAGCCTCCTTTGGGGAAATCCTGTGAGAAAGCTTCTACAGAACAATTCAAAACATAAGCAAGCCACAGGGGCTCTACAATGACTTTTCCGTACTTTTTTGGCAATGTAGGTGTTACGGAAATAACATATGTGAAGCTAATGATTAATCGTATTTGCATAACACTGTCGTGTAAGTGCTTATACGTAAGTTCTTGAGTCTGTATTTGCATATGGCTCCTCACACCGTCCGGTGATTAAACTCAAAGCGCGGCCTGTTACCCACGCCTGGATAACGAGATGCACTCAAATTCGCCAATGAGGCTCTGGAGGTTAAACGCCAAATGAGGCTCAGACCTCTGGCGGTACTGCTGTTTAGCAAGGTCCGCAACATGGTCTGACCAGTGCGCACACTTGACTTCAACACAGGAAGTTATAGGTGTGATTGGCACATTGGTTACTTTCGCTCTTTGAGTGCGATAGACAAATGATGGACGAATCGGCAAGCGGAGCTGGCTTCTACTAGTATCAGGAATGTGTCACTTCACTATCCCCTCCAAATAGGCACACATTGTCGAGCCGGGGAGGCTGCATTCTAGTCGGGAGTCTGGCTTCGTCCACTGATTTTTTGGTCTTTTTCTGCTCACCGTAAAGCTATCTCAAGGAAAATTATAATCCCGCTCTACTGCGAGAAAGTGCCGCAATACTGAAACTCCTAGGGCGTACTCACTTGATGGATACGGAACTCGACTCATCAGATAATTGAGACGCCAACAATGTTGCAACGCCAACACGCTCCTAGATATCATCTGCTGACACGGAAGAAGACACGGGACGAATTAGAAGGACACAATGTGCGGCAACATTCTCTTCTCCATTCTTCTTCCCGATCAACACATATTTCCAGGAGCCTTCGTCGAAATCCACATCTCGCACGTCAAGAGTCGCCCTTGTCATCAACTCCTTACCATCCACATGCAGCCCACTCTCATCTACACCTACGCACTCATCTTCCGCATCGTCCGGAGGCCATGTATTTTGCCCATCCATTCTACGCCGTCGTAGAAGATGTCTATGAACGCGATACGGCCTTCGTATGCCATTTACGAACAGGACGGCGGCGGCAGACAGCAGCCCCCGCTATGGTGGTAATCGATCCTGGTGAGTGCCCCCTGACGTTCCGCGCGCCAGGGAAGAGTACATTCAGGCCAACGCCACAACACACCGTGGGCCGCGGCGACCCGAAACCTTGTGCAATGCGCCGGCTGAAGGCCCACAACAGCCTTGCTACGGTCCGAGTACGCTGCGTAGAAGTACTACATAAGCCAGATTTACTCATCCATGTAGAACTGCAGGCCGAAGGAGGAAAAGTCGCTGTTGTCGAGGAATCGGGAGTGGGGCCTGCGCAGTGATTCAAGTCAACAAAATATACTTTCCCAGATCTGGGACTGATGAGCTCTCTTTCGCATCTGGGCTAACGTCTCGCAGACGACGCCGTCCCCGCATTCTCAGTGGACCTGGGCCAAGGCGAAGAAGATTGTGCGCCTGGAAAGGATCCTGGAAGCTTGCGGGAAGCTCGTCGTGCAGGATGCGCTTCTTCCGCTACACGATGTTATGTTTGTATACGCAGAGCGCTGATGCGGGCTGTGATCGCCCCAGTGGTGGCTCAGCGCAACGTACCGTCCTGTGATGCCTGGCTGCTGCCTGGTCTCGACAACGCGCATTGGCTCAGTATCGTCTCTGCTAATTTCGACTAGTCTTGTGGGTAATTTTTTCTGGGGACTCTGAGCGCTGTTGGACTGATATACACTCGTGAGTTTCATCAAAGTGATGCACTAAAGAGTTCAAAAGGGCGAAGGACTCGGGACTTGCCGCCTCGGGAAGCAGAGAGAGACCGAGTTGGGCGAAAGGAAGAGAGTGAGGAGTGCATAGGGAGACTCAGAGAGACGGAGGTCAGCTCTCGTGCATGTGCATGTTTTGGGGAGGACCACGAGACGACGCACCTGGTTCGCAGTGCAGCGAGGCTAAATCTCGATCAATGGGATACAATTTAATCCTTGTATCGACGCGTACCAGCCTTAAAAGCTCTTGAGGCTCTGCTCCGCCGGCTGAGAGACAGCGGCTGAGGAAGCCGCACAACGCCCATTCGTTGGCAGATTTGTACAGATCCTGTAGATTCCGTTGGAGGTCGATGAATTGGGAAATGAAGTCTATGGCGCCATGGTCACGACATAGACGGCATGGCGAGACAGCCAATTGACGAACACTGGGCCACTCAGTCCATTTCAGGCCTCTGGGAAGCTCGCGAGATAGGCCGAAGTCCGTCAATGTCTCTCACCTATCGACCAATTTGCTAGTCTTCAGCTTGAGTCAGCGATGACTTCACCGGCCCCTGACAAGTGTCATGGCACATGCTGGCTGATGAATTTGAGTGAGACGACGGCGCTTGGTTAAGGGATGAATCAGCATCAGCTCACATCCTGGCAAATATGGCCCGAAGCACTGTTGTTGAACACGATAACTGACGCAGATAGAGCCATTTGGGTGAGTACTCGAAGTTTTCTAAGACCCAATCACCACGCGGGTGACTGAGACGCGCATAAAAAAGGAATTGTTGCTGAGTAAGTGTACCGGAAAGCTGTCGCACAAAAATAGATTGTGAAATCTCCTGTAAACTGAATGCACAGCTACAAGACTTCATATACCTAACTAAGATTTCTGCACAGCTCTGAAGGGCTCTCTCCGCGGGTCCCCGACTGTGCAGCGAAAGTAGTATCACCTGGAGCACAGTGACTCTGGACTTATTGTCAATATCAAGAATACAGAGGCAAAGTAAGGGAAGATTATATATTATCTCTGGTTATTTCAGGGTCTCAGAGCCCACCTATTGCCATCCAAATCCCACTGTGAAATACCCAATCTCATGGGAATACTTGGCTCTTAAGATCTGCGAGTGTCTAGGTATCAGGCATCTTGCGCTGTTATCCCGGCGGGCTCGTGTTTCTTTGAGGGCAACGGACGTATCCTGGTTGTTCAGACAGAACGCACGTCGCGAAGGGCCGTAACGTCGGCAGAGCAGCGAGCCGGGATTTTACTACTAGTTCGCGTACATCATACTTACTTATATCGGGCTTTTGCTTGTCAGCCTCGGCTGTGGAAGGTGACCTCGTGTTGTAAGCCGCCCTCAACGCTACAACAGCTAGACCACCAGGTTAAAGTTTCTCTAGCGCGAGCCCTGTCGCTTGGTCGACATAGAGTACCCTGAGGACCTCCACTATACTCACTGACCACGATCGCCCGTCATGGACGCGATGTGCCACGGCAGAGCATATCATGTAGCACAGACCTGGGCAGGGGTGCCCTGGGATCATCCGGAACGATGAGCTCTACCTTTGATCCTTCGTGGCACGTGCAGAAGAGAACCATGATGAGGATTTCGGGACGGCAGGCCGACAGAGGTGACACAGAGGGCATCAGTGACTGGCCGCACGTCGGCGATGCGTAACCACGCACGTTAAAGGGCACTATAAGCTGTGGACTGGCAAGCTGTGTCGTGAAACATGAGACATATCGAGAAGACCAGGACAGAGGCCTTATTGAGATGCAATTCCCAGGGCAGCGGCCAAGCGACTGGGCTGATTGCTGATGGCCGGGATCATTATGATCCAGTTGCCACCCTGCGCAGGTAACTCGAAGCATGCCTGGCTCGCCAGGGTGGCATCTGATTTCCTGGCGGTGGATGGGCGGCGACCCCCTGGTTTGCGAGTAACGAACTTGCCAATGCTCGCTGCCATAATCTCTGGTTGCGGATCCGGTTAGTCTTCCTTTTGACCCAACGACATATGAGGTGTCATATTCTATGAGAAGGCGGGCGAGCCTCCATCAGCCTCTCTAAGCCCCATCCTGTAGCATTTGGCTAAGCAAGCCCTCGCAGAGCATATGATTTGCAACACACGGCGGAGGTGCCTCGAACAGCCCCCATGACCGCGCCTCAAGCCACAATGACAGCTACCTGCCCTCCGTTCTTGGGAAGAAGGGGCTGTCGGTGAGCTTGGCTGTGGTCTATGGGCTGTCGTAGCAGCTGGAGTGGCGCCAGCAGTCATGACGGGTTTAGCGTGGGCAGCTACCCCGCAAATCGCTTAACCAAGCGGAGACAGGGTGGTAGAGGGCAGGGGCCAAAGTCAGGGGAGAAGAAATAGGGGTCCTTTGGTAAGGGAGCAACCCGTGCGCTCAGATTATGGCCCAAATGTTGCAGCGCCAGCAGGGGAGAAGCGCTGCTTGTGCTCTGTAGGGTGGGTAATCGGGGATTTGGAAACTTGGTCGATCATCGGTTGATGGCGAGGATTGGTGGAAGAAGATGGATTGCTCTTTAGCACGACAGACGGGCGAAAGGGTGCCGCAAAGAAAACTGAGGGCTGATGTTTCTTGTTTCGGCGGAGTCGTCCTTGGATGCACAGTTTCGTTGCTTGGTCGCGCTACACGGGCGCAGGCACAGACAGCATACAGGTGCGACCGGCGCGGAATGAAAGACCTACAATAGGGAAGATACATAGCACGCAGATGATTACCGTAGAAGTGGGAGTCTGCAGACATTGTGGATCTAGTGTGGACGGTGGTCGTTGACTGAGAAATAAATGCTCCGAGAGTCGCAATCTCCCCTGAATTAAGAGAAGTTTAGACCTCCTTATGTGAAGCGCACTAAAGAAGTGTGATATGGCTTTCGAAGTCGGCTTTGGCGCGGGCTAATGGATAATCAGCCAGCGCCAGCGCCAGCGCCAGCAGCGGGACTGAGACGATCAGCTGGCGGTGTCAGGGCCTCACCTGTGATCATTCCTCCCTTCCTCCTGGGCAGGAAGAATTACGTCGACAGGCCCGGACTGGTGGTTGACTTGGAGCTCAGCAGTGAATGCTCGCGACCCTTGTTCCCAGGTGAACAATGCCAGAGCTCGCCTGCCGTATTCAGCAGGAAGTAGCCGAGGACAAAGCTCTCTCTGCGGTGGCTGGATGGCAACGTACTGTACGGGCGTGGAGTACGTGGCATAGGAAGAGGTCGACGATCGAGACGGGAAGGGGAAAGCGTGTTTGCCAAGTCAGGCAGGAACGGGCGGGCAGCACGAATAAGAGACAGATCCACGCTCTAGCACCTTGCTCCGTTCCTGATGCTAGGGCTAGCCTTTGTTGTCTCCAACGGCGACCGTCGATGCGAGGGCAACGGCCGTCCGGTGCTGATGTTGGAGTTTCCTTCGCATGGGAGCAAGAAAAGAAAGGGGAGCAGTTGAAATGTTTGCCTCTGGCTCTGGCTCTGGACTGGGAGTACAGCTGCGTACCTGCATCAAGTCCCAGCACGAACAGCGACGGTCGAGGGCAGCCAGGACGGGAGGAAGAGCTTGGTCCGCATCGGGGGTTTGGGACTGAGATTGGCACTGGAACTCATGGGGAGGATGGAGACAACGGAGATGGAGATGGAGGGGGGCTGGACCCATTGGCGGAGCTGAGTGCGGATCCACCTTGTCCAGTCAGGGTCTTGATCATCTTACAGTACTGTCTCTTATTTCTCTACTGTTATTCACCAGGTACCTGTAGCACACCGCAGTCCGTTGGCCCCTTTGCCTCCCTCTCAGCCAGTCGCTATTAGCCCAGACTGATTCATGGCAACGTGCGGTGCGGTGCGGTGCGGTACGGTACATTTCCCCCGGGCACCAAGGTACCATAGTATGGCACGGGAGGGGGGCCAGGAACGGCTTGCATGTGGCACAGCTACGCGCAGCAGATGCCGGGTCGGGACTAATAAAGGGAAGGAGCTGGCTGCTGAAATTGGCACCCTAGCTAAATTGGAAAGAGACAGATGACTGAAGGTCCCACGGTCCCAAGGTCCAGAGCACGGCGGTCCGTTGTCTAATGGTCCAGGTCCAATGGTCCACGGCCCAACTAACACTGTCTTGTCAGCTCAAAAGAAACAAGCAAGCCCGAGGAAACGAATCGTGTAGATCTATCCCATCCCGTCGCCACACTGCCGCTCGATTTTCTCTTCCTGTTCACTTCTTCCGAAGTCATCAGTGCCCGACCCCGTCCCGTCTCCGTCCCATGCCCCCGTTCGTTTCTCTCTCGTATCCAGCAGCAGTCATCTTTAGAAAGCCTCCTGCCCTCGCCTCTGCCATCCTCTTTCTCACCACCGCATCGCCTCCTGTCGCATTGCTGGTCCGGCATCGATACTACACCACGTTCCGCATCCTCCCGCCCGACCTACAGGATTACATGACTTGCATAATACTCTGCGCCCTGGGTCACTCGTCAGCAGCTCTCACACACACACCACGATCGTTTCTTGCCCACCGGGAGACAGCTGTTCAACCATAACTGCACCATCGTTCCAAAACTTGTTCAGCCGAGAGCGAAATCACGGTTCAGCCGTCTCATCCCAGCGAGCCAACAATCATTGTTGGTGGAGCGAGCAATCAAAAGACCAGCGCCGACCACCACAAGCCCCAGACGTCATTTGCACTGCGCTGCACCGCACGCGCCTGGAACGGCACTCCCGACCTAGCCGCACACTTCCATCTCTCCGAGGTGTGCTCTACCATTTACGAACTGTCGTCAGCCGTTCTCCAGTCTGTTCGCGCGAGACAGTTCGAGCGACGTCACGGAAGCCCTGGCCGTCATTCTACGGTCGCGAGAACGCCAGCAAACGCTGTTCCATTGGTCACGTTACACTGCATCTTTGGACGAAGAAGGCCACGAAGCAAAGGAGAGCATAGGGAGCAGCAAGAGTTAGTTTTCCAGCTGTCAAGAGCTCTAGTTCTATTCGGGCACGGACAACCTCGTTCGAACACGACCCCTCTATCGCAGCCCGCGTGCCACCACCTCGCACTGCCGTTGGATCCGGAGTCCCGACTCGATTTTAATTCCGCATTCGATTCGAGGAACCGTCCCTGGCCTTCGCATCTTGGACTGATATAGGCTGTGGATTTTGGTATGCCGCTAGCGCGTAGGCAGTGACGGAACAAGAAGAGCCAAGGGATTTGCGAGTCCAAGACACTGTTCGGTACCAACGCGAGTGACAGACGGGGAAACTGACTCTGGCGCATGTGTGGAATCATCTGTGCGGAGTGAGTTACTTTTAAGACCAGGCCAGACACAGCTTGACTGGGCATCTGAACATTTTTGTGCACACACACACACACACACACACACACACGGGGACACGACCCCTGAACTGGTCCCTTCCAAGGTTGGCTGGGGAAACGACGCACATCTATCCACTCCCCCTATTCGAGCCGCCCAAAAAATGGCTGCTACCCAACCGGATTCCCGAGGTGAGCAACGAAACCCTGCCCAAGTACAGCGATCTGCCCTCAACATACCCCTCCAAAATCGCAAAAGGAGCAGCAAATCTGGCACCTCCCCGGTTCGCTTTTCATTTTTAAACACAAGCCCCTTTTTGGGCTCATGGGCTGGGTGGGCTCCTTGGCCGGAAGCTTTCGCGCGCAATCTGGGCGCTGCAGGCAGGAGCTCCCACTCCAGTCCCCTTAAACCAAACTGGCTGGACCCCCGCTGTATCATGCAGGGAGATTGCTGTTTCATCGTCCCTATCAAAATCGTCATTTGCATGCAACTTGCCGCCTCCTCGATCAATTGACAGCCACCTCTGCTAACAATTGTCTGCTGTTGGGTTCTTAGATCAACCGTCTCCCGGTCTGACCCTCAGCTTATCTTCGAACAACCCATTTCGCAACCGTGCTGGGTCGCCCTTGCCCAAGAGTCCTTCCTCCCCTTTCGATGACCCTACCCCTCAACAACCACCGTCGTCGTCGTCGTCGCGACCTCTTTCCAACAACCCTTTTCTTGACCCAACAAAGAACCATCATCAGAATCAGAGTCAACCCCAGAATCAGTTATTGATACCAGACCTCGACTCGCCAACAGAAAAGATGGCTGACAAGAATCGCCCTGCGTCCCCTACCATCGAGGACATGTTTGTACGTGTTTCCCCGAAAAGCCCCTCCTCCTCACCTTGGTGAAACACGCAAAAGCGTCAATGCAGTCGCCGCCGGCGTGGTCGCGGTGCATCATCTTTAGACATTGCGTCATCATCAACATTGCCTCGCCTTTCTGATTGCTAATGCCTTTTCCTTTTTCCGCTTGCAGGCTGGCATCACGATCGACACCAAGGACACCAAGGACAAGAAGCCAGATCCACCGCAACGACCTCCGCCTATGAACCGTCCTGGCGCTTCGAGGGGGGAAAACATGCCTCCTCCTGGCCGGCGTGGGCCTCCTCCCCCAGGTCACAGGCCCTCACGATCTCAAGAGGAGGCGATGCGAGCTCGTCGGCAACGCCCTAATGGTGACGGGCCTAACTCCCCTCCCCGACGCGCGGGACCTGGCCCCGGGCGAGGGAGGCGGAACTCGGAGTCCTCACTTACCGAAAAGCCGGTCCTGACTGAAGAGGAGAAGAGAGCGCGCGAGAAAAGGCGCAGGGAGCGAGAGGAGCGCAAGCGACGTGAGGGCCGCGACAGGCCGCCAAGGACTCACAGAGACATGGATCTCATTGACAAGCTTGATGCAACCAGCATCTACGGCACAGGCCGTAAGCCCCCATCAGCCCCTAATCTCAATCTTCTGTAGTCCATGTTAACCTCATTGCCAGTTTTCCACCACTCTGGCCCTTACGACGCTGTCATCGCGTCTCGCAACAAAGCTACCAGCGGTCGCGCGCCTCTGGCTGCTTTCGCCAAGGACTCTGCGAACATGTCAATCGGCGGCTCTGGCCCGCTCCAAGCCCGCGCAGACCACTCAACATTCATGGGTAATGGGACCGAGGAAGCCTTCACCGACTATGCCACGAGCATTTCAGGCGCCCCACCCACGAAGAAGGATCTGGCTCTATTTGACCCTCACCGTCGCGCGTCCGTCATCCACGGCGACGAGACCGTTGGTCTGGGCACCTCGACATTCCTCGAGGGCACACCGGCCGCCAGGGCCGCCGTGCAAAAGGCCGAGCAGGAGTCTGCTTTGCAAAACCAGGAGGGCGGGTTGCAGCGGAAGAAATCGCTTGCTCAGCGCATTCGAGGCATGAACCGGCCCCCAAGGGGCGAGTTCGGGCCGTCCGGTCGCCTGACCAACCCTGAGGGCGTCTATCGCGACCACTCTACATCCGCCAGCATGTCTAGCGCTCGCAACGAGACGAACCCGTTCTTCGCCGAATACGAGCCGAGCAAGGACGGCGAGGAGCAAATAACGGTGCGCAAGATGAGTCAAGCCGGCCCAGGCTCCCCCGCCTCCCCACCCTTCCCGGGTAGTCTCGAGAGGCGCTCCACGACCGATGCCCTTGGTGGACCTGAGCAGCAGCCTAAGAAGAGCGGCGGCGGCCTTCTCACCCGAATGAAGAGTTTGAAGGGCGGCCCACGATCTCGTCCCTCAGCAGACAGGGACAGTGGAAACGCAGCTTAGGCGAGCAACACTTTGGGGGTAGACACGAGCCCCCGCCACTCTTCTAGTCCTCTGGGCCTGTTCAGAACGCCCAGCTTCCAGGCATACCGACGTCTACCTAGGCGATCACGCACAGACGAGACTGCAGAGTACTAGTCGAGACTGAAACTCGCGACACGGCATAAATACCCACGGTCGGCCTCTAATTTGTCACGTCGAGACACTTTGCAATTGGAAACGAGCGAATGGTGGATGATTGTTACCATTCTTGTAAATTTATTTCAGGGTGATCGGTTGGAATAGGCGTTCGAGGAAACTCTTGAGCCGCTACCCTGTGTGGGCGTGGACACAACGAAACCGAGCTAGAAGCACTCACGACTGTCGGGACGGGTCTAAGCGGAACGATTTCGGCTTCTCGGCCCTTGCGTTACGAACAGACAAACGAATCCTCGAGATGCGATAATACTAAAAAAAGATTTCAGCAGCAGGTTAACAGGCAGTCATGACACAGGCAAAACCAATAGTGGGGGCGTGTGCGTCACAATGGAAGATGTTATTCAGTGGGCGGGATTGATGGCAAGAATGGCGTGTGGAATATTTGCTCTTACGAATCGCTACGTCCGATAGACAGCAGCAGTCAGTCGGGCAATTTCCTAAGCAGATTGAATACAAGTCATCCCCTAGATTTCGTCAATTGTTGCAAGATGCGCAGATGACTGCAGTCGGGCGTTAGGTCGCGGCAAGGGGCGGAGGATGGGCATAGGCAAATTCGGTCCCCACTACTCAGATTTATGTTGTATCAGGATCGTCCGTCTGGAAGTCCGCGACTGCAGGCCCCCAGGATATTATGATCCGCCAGGTCGGTTGCACACGCCAAATTTTATCAAGTAGTCTATCACAAGAGTGTCTCGGAATGTTTAGAGCTGCTGCTGCATTTTCCGGACAGGCTCGTAAGAAAGATGCGTGCTCTTTGCCGCGCTATCAGCTAAGCACAGGGCTGACACCCAATCGCGTTAATGACGTCCGCGATGATGGCGCTGTTTCCAACCACGCCAACAGCCATTTATGGTGTCTGCTTTAAACCCCGACATTTGGTCATATGCCGTCATTCATGACCGATTGGTACGCCACCAAGTGGACGTTTGGGTCGTGAACTAGGACTTCGCGATAGCAGACCAAGAGGTCTGTGGTGTGACCTGAAGTGTTCGTCGGCTGTCGTGTTCCTGCGAACATTCACCCACCGCATTTGATCCACACGAAGATGCGCGACCTCAACCAAGTCATGCACTGCGGTCTGACTGTCACCGGGCAGAATCAGCTTGCTATTTCGCGTCTGTTAGACAAAGGCCGCGTTGCGAGTGAGCCCTTGAAGCGAGTAGGTGGCGCGCAGGAACTCTAGGGACAGTGCCACGCGGAAAATAGCCAGGCAGGCGAGTTGGCTACAGGCAGCTCGGGCCATGGAACAGGCGCCGCCGCAGCCGTCTCAGGCCAGCTCCCACTACCAGATCGAGCCGGTCTCGGGCGCGACACTATTCGAGCAGGAGACGAGGCGCAGAGACGAGCTCGTGCGGCGCGGCAGGTGTCTCACCGGGTGCTGCGAGCTGGACGACCAGGTGCTCCTGGGCGGGTTCGAGAGGGGCTGCGTAGTCGGCATCAGCGCCGAGGAGGAGGATGTGGGCTTGCTGGTGAGCACAAAATTTCCTACGCGGGTCATGATCAAGGAGCGTGGCTGCTAACCAGACTTGGTCCAGTTCGGGCTCCAGACCGTGGCGAGGCTGTTCGTCACCAGTCTCAGGAACGGACAGGGCACGGTTCCGCGAGCTACGGTCATCACGACGCTCTCTGCCGGGGCACTGCTGCCGATACTACGGGACACATTCAAAGCACAGCTCGTGGCACAGCGGCAGGACCCTGGGAAGGGGAGTGAACTGCTGAAGCGGTTTCTCGAGACGATTTCGATATCTCGCATCTTTGATATTTCCGGCCTGTGGGAGGCCCTCGAAGAGCTGAATCATCTGTCCTCCCATGATGAGCCGCCTCAGGGGCCTCCCAACAGCCAACAGGCCGCCGAGAAAAAGGATACCGCTGTCTCTCGGGCTGCCTCTACAAATGAGAGGGATAAACAGGGAGAGGCAAGTGCAGCAGAACTGTCATCAAGTCCGCTGTCAGACCCTCCCAGCAGTCTGCCCGAGGAGATGGAGTTTATAGAAGCAGAGTCCAGGATGCCACCCCCAGGTGAGAGAACAGAGATCGCTGATAGTGAGGACGAAAGCGAGCTTCTGTCTCCTCTGAGCCAGTCCAAAGCATCACATGAACCAGGCACGGCTGCCCCGGTGATCTCTGAGGAGAATCGTTTCAAGGACAAGGAGGCGGTTGTCGACCAGGCCAACATCAACCAGTCCAAGAAGCAGCCAGATTCACGACATCCAGACATAGTCCTAATAACACATGTGTCTTCAATTCTGTCGTCCCTCTTTCGCCTGCGCGAAAAGGACACAGCTCACCAGACGGTTCAGCTTCTCACCTCTCAACTACGCTACCTATCGCACTCACCCGACCACGGCGGCCCGCTCATCATCCTCCTCAACTCGACGACGAATTCGCAAGAAGGCCTCTCCTCTGCCGATAAAAGCCCAACCCCAGGGCAAGGCAGGCCATCACCGCCGCCACCGCCGCCGCCCGAGACAATACACATGAGAGGCCCGAACAGGGGCCTGGACCCCACGCTCCGCTCCATCTTCAACCCTCCACCGCTCCCAGCCATCGGCCTGGGCTACATGGACGACACAACACTCTCGCGGCGCAACAAGCCGTCATTTGGGCTCATCTTCGCGCAGATGTTGGACATGCACCTGCTGTGCACGCGGGTGCCCAGGACACGGGCGGACGCCGAGGCGCTCTTTGCGGCCCAGGGCCAGGCGGGTGATGGCACCGCCGCCACCGGCGGCGCGCTGAGGTACGGCTGGGTCGTGGAGGTGCTGCTTGACGAGGTCGGCGTGTGGGAGGACGGCGAGGGGGGGCGCCGCCCGCAGTGGGGCGCGAGGAGGGCGTCGAGGGAGCAGCGGTGGGGTGCTGTGGATGTGAGGAGGGACGGGGACGGGGCGAGAGTTGTGGATGCCTTTGTGGGCGGGCGGAAGCCTGTGCCCGAGATTGTACTTGCTGCTGGGTTTGGCGGGAGGAGAGTCTGAGGAGGTCATTGGGCACGATCCATCAAGGCCGCTTCCTATTCGTGTTGCGTAACCCGTGCGGCGATGAGAGCATGAGTGGGCATTATTGACATTAATGGGCAACCTGCTAGGTAGTCGGTACCATAGTATACGCCTCTGGGATCTCGCGACGTGCTTCTTTGCCTTGTTTTCGAGAAGCCAAGCGAATATCATTGCTTTCTCGTGTAGTGTGGGTCATGCCGGAGGAAGTGTCCACAGCAATGCCACCCTGAACATTCTCGGGAAGTCATCGAAGATAGACACATGCAAGTAACCTGTCGTATTCTGCTGTGCTTGGAGTCGTCAACAACCAGGAATTCTGCAGCCTAGATTAACTTCCCGAACAGTGTGACGAAGCTTTAGCGGCCGACCAGCCGGGAGTCTGACCATGGTGGACACAAGCATGCCTGGCACGGAGGGCTCTCAGGGGGTTCGAGTCATGAAAGGCCCACAAGATGCCAGCCCATGCCATCGGATGAACCATGCCTGCGCGGGGATGTCGATCACCTATTGGAATTGACTTTCGGACCGAGGCAAGCCATGCGGACTGTGCCAGTCAGCCAGGCTGGGGGAGATGAGGCCGGTCCCGCTGGGTGGAAGGCAGGGGCGAATGTTTCCAAGTTTGGTGTTGTCATATGAATCCTCGTTGGAGTCGCCGGTGACACCACAATACTGTGTAGCCAATGCCCCAAAACGACAGGGGCGGCTCTCCGGAGCCTAGTCTTTGGTTAGGGGCTTGATTCCGACATGTGCACTTAACACCTGTGCATGAGGTTCCACACGCGGGAACTTGAGCCCTGGCGGTACTCGCGTGTTGCAGAACTTGGAACATCATCGGCAGACAATCCTCGCCTATCCGCCTCTCCTCTACGAAGAGAAAGCAGACGAGACAAGAGAGAGAAGGAGAAGAGAGTATGGCCGCCGCACAAACCATCGAAGTGCCCCACCTGGGAGGCATCAAGGCCGGGTACGCCATCTCGGGGAATGGGCAGATCGACCCGACCAAGCCGACATGCGTTCTCATTAATGCCATGTGTATGACCGTGGCGCTATACCGTGACCAGTTCGAGGACGATAGGCTCACCAGTGCGGTCAACCTGCTCGCCATCGAGCCTCTTGGCCACGGCGCCACCAGCTGCCCGACCGAGCACTTCACCTACTGGGACACGGCGATAATGGCCTTACAGGTGCTTGACAAGCTGGATGTCGAGCGGGCGTACGCCCTGGGGACGAGCCAGGGCGGATGGATAGTGGCGCGAATGGCGATCCTGGCACCTGAGAGGGTATGACCGAGCCTGTCTCTTTCAGGGGTTGGGGGGGGGGGCACCCGAGATGATGCATAGAATTATACCGTGGGCTTGATGCTAAGCGACTCGATAGATCCAAGGCCTCCTAGTGCTCGGCACGTCCATGGACTACGAGTCCGAAGAGTCGCGGGCCAAGGGTTGCTGGGACCCAGCCACGATGCTATCGCCTTTCCTGGAGAAGTGGTCGAGCCCCGTCGCGGACTTTGTTGTCGACGACGTTTGGTGCGGCATGGTCGGAAGCGTCGGGTTTGGTGACCACGGCACGCCAGAAAAGGCAGCATTCTGGACCAAGACACTGCAGGAGGTCTACCAGGGCGACGAGGGCCGCAAGAAGGCCAAGATGGCCCTGCTGAACCTTTTGACGAGGGACGGCCTCCTCCTCAGACTGAGGGATGTCAAATGCCCGGTCCACTGGCTGCAGGTATGTGGCTCTCATCTGTCTCTGTGCCTCTCTTTGTGTTTTTTTTATAATTGCGGCCTATGAATCTCGATAGTAGAGCCTAACATTCTTCGTAATGCGCAGGGCACCAAGGACATCCCTTATGGCACAACCGTGCCTGCTGAACACATCAAGCTGTTCACGGCTGCGCCCACGGCAGAGCTGACTTTCATCACTGATGGCGGCCACTACCTCAACGCGACGAACCCCGTCGAGGTTGCAGATACAATTCTCAAGATGATTGTTGCCGATAGGTAGTACTACGAGTACTAGTCGCATACGTTCGAACAAAGCAAGCGAACTATGCTGGTGGTGGATGCCATCCCTCTCACGTATGATCTGTCTTGCATTGTCTCCATACATACCTTTTGATAGATCGATTCCGCGTACGGCTCAGAAGCTGTCGCAAAATACAAACCATCCCTGCTTCGAATATTGAGCCTTTGGTCTGCTGTGTTTGGCGGTATAAATCGCCCAGGGACTGCTGAGTTACAACTAGCATCCTTGACCAGCAAATATCTCGTTCTGAGGACCAGTTGGCCGCAGAGACCGGTATCGTGAACAGGCATCAACGAAGAGCAGCTAGATTAATTGGTCAGGAATCAATTATCTGAGATCTGCAGACTGACCGAATACATCGGGTTACTTGATATGAGACGGGATCGAAGAGACATCTGTAGAATAGCCCCTGTCTCTTGACTGTCGACTTGACGGTTCCATACTTGAGTCGTCCACCACGACCGTTGTCACAATATCCATCTGTATCCCTCCGTCAGACTGGGGTTGTGAAGGGAGCGACGGTTGGCTGCTGTTGCGATCGCCCAGTCTCCACCAGCCCTTGTCCTTCTTCGAATGCCATGACTGCCTCTTCCACTTGTCCTGGCCTCCCTGCACATAAATAATGTTGCCGAGATTGCGCCCTTCCGGCGTCCTCATGAAGGTAAATTGATCAAGACCTGTATTGCGAATGTCTGCCTTGTTGCTGAAAACGATGATATAAGACCAAAGGATGGAGTCGAGGAGGCCAGTGGCGGCGAGCAGGGCACCAGCAGTACCCATAAACAGCGGGATCCTCTCGAGAGCCGGAATCAAGGACCCTAGAATGAGCGGCGTCCCGGTGACCGTATATATACAGGGATACACAAGGAACGCAGGATGGTGACCGGATGGGCGCAATGGTGTGGTGTCGTCGGCTCGGGCCCGAGAGCTTGAGGTGACCGAGTCGGGGCGGCTAGGCATGAACCGTGATGATCGGTTTTCGCGCCAGAGGCGATAGAATATGATGGAGTAGAGAACAGATGTCCCACACATGGCCGTAAATCCCCAAACGTAAACAGAGAGCCTCCACAGTCGATGCTCCTCACCAACCCAGCACTACAGCAGTCAATGTCAGCGGATGACGGTTAGTAAATATCGAGCAGGTCTTAAAGAGTTACTCACCCAGAGGACTTGCCTCTTGTAGTATTTGTCGATATCGATAAAAAATAGTCCAAGGCTCGCAAGGAATATGGAAAGGACCCAGACGGCCGCACACGCGGTGACAACCACGAAAGTAGTTGGTTTGCGGCCGCGGATAATGCCGAGATAGCTGAAGATGGAGATCGTGAAGAGGAACCCACTGGTAGCTAGACAGCCGAAGCTAACTATCCAGCCCTGGGCGTGGCAGGCTGCAGACCCAACTTCTATCATATCTCTGTGGAGCCAGACTGCATTGTTCACATACGCTGCAGACAGGCTTATGTCCGAGAACAGAAGGTTGTAAATTAGTAGCAAGAGGGGATTGGGCGGCTTCTGGCGTCGTGATACCACGGTCTGTCCTGTGTCTCTCCTTGCAAGAGGGTCAAGGGATACTGGTGCTTGTGTTGATGATGTTGCCGCAGCCTCACCAGCGGATTGCTTCTGTCTCGTCTGGAAGTACTGAGCTTCAGAGAGCCCGAGACTCAAATCGACCTGAGCCCCAGTAGTCGAGTCCGTGGCTCGATGAGGCTGAATTCCCTGGGGCGGCCGAGCATCGTTGATCTTCCAGCGAATAAGACGGTAGGTGATGTGGAAAAAAAGAAGGCTGGTCGTCACGAGGGAGAGCGTCCCGAGGACAAGCATCGCGGTATGACATCGCCGATACAGTTCTGGTAACGGCGTTATCGATTCGGTGGAAATCGCATCATCCATCTTCGTTCGCTTCCGGAACGTCAAGCGAGGTAAGGCAGATGGTCTTTTAGAGACATCCTCAGAGTCGAATCACCCGGGTTCTGGATTGTGGTTGAGAGAACTGAGATACACGTCCGGCCGGACGCTGCACTGGAAGCGCGAAACATTCACCGGCTTACTGGCTCTTGTCCTGGCTCCCCACAAGCAACGGTTTTGACGGCACAGACAGGTCCTGTAGTATTGTAATAAAAGGGGCCTGGCAGGTATCATCCACTTGGATCCATGTCATTAACAAGGTGCGTTGCGTGTTCTCTGGGGGCCGTCATCATGGCGCCGCCCAAGAACTCAAGACCCAACGTTTATCGCGTGTCAGACCCCGACCTCAACGGGGGATTTGCAGTTTTCGGAAAGGCTTGAGCATGTCTTTAGCGACTGGAAGGGCCAGAAGCAGCAACGGGTATATCTTCTGGGGCATCAGGTTTCTCTTGACAGAAAATTACACAGTAGTCCTCTACGCCCCTCCCCCGGGACAGGTCCCCTGAACAGTGTGGGAAACAACCCAGGTTCAGGGGGAGAATCCCGTCCCCACACACCAAAGGGGACAGCCGTCAACGCTCGCTTACAGAGTGATGAGCACGCGGAGCGCAACTGACTCGTTTGAACAAGCGTGGGAGACGTCGTCAAGCAATTTTTTTATGAAGCTGCGAGGCTTCTATCGTCCTGCGCGCACGGCTGAAAAGGAGGAAAACGGGCCGGGTCCTCCTTGAAGGCGAGATGAGATGAGTGTGGATGCCAATCCTGTTCGAATTTCTGTAGCGGCGTGCCCTCGGTGGTTGGAGCAGGAAATCAGAGAGAGACAGGTGCTTTGGGTGTTCCATCCTTTCTCCAGAAGCATCTAATCCACCCCATCGGAGGCGTTATGCGTTGGGCCGTTGGTCGGAGGACGATCCGCTGTAATCAAGATTGTCTTGATACGCACAGGTGACTGGATCCATGTCCCCAGTTGCCGAGAATGGGTCGTTTTTTTGACAGGAGCGCTGATCCCAGCCCGACCAAGTGCCACGGGTGATGCCCAGGGGAAAAGCAAGACCGGCTGACCGGGTGAGCAAATACTGTGTAGTGAAGGCTTCCCAGAACATGACCACACCATACCTATCCCGTACCGTGAGACAGTACCGGTATGGATGTACCCCTGGGTCAGACCTTCGGTTGCCCCCCCACGCCTCCCGGCGTAGGGGGCGCCTAAATTACACCACAGCTAAAATCCTGCCACAGTACTGTCAGGGCCGTTGGGGCTGACCGTACGCAGGGACCCTTCGGGTCCATTCACTTGGCTTATCTTATCAGCCCAACTGGCCTACAAAACTTCAGCAAGGCCAAATCGTAGCTCTGCTACCTTCTTCCCTTCTTTTAGTTAGGCAACTATAGATGTAAATCAACAATTCCTTACAGTCAGCTTGTGCCTTTGTTCCATTCGACGTAGGGACCGTCTCAAGTACCTCAGTTATCCCAGAAATCCTATACAAGTTAATATAAAAATTAGGTACCTCTTAAAGCTTAGCAGTAGTCTTACCTTAGTTTAACTTTATAAATCTATATCTCCTACTAGAATAATAAAGGCTATATTAATAAAAAAATATTATAATAATTACTTTAATTAGAAAACTTTAAAAATAATTTTATTTTTAAAATTAGATTAAAATTAATTAAGTTATTATAAAATTAATATTAAATCTTATAGTAAAGCCTAGTAAAGCCTAGTACAGCCCAGAATCCTATTATAAGATAATTTAAGTTTTGGTGGGGATTGCTACCTAAAAAAAAATGTAGTTATGTGGCAGGATTTTAGATGTAGCACAATTTAGGCGCCCACTGTGCCAGCAGTGGGTGAAGCAAAGCAGGGCCACCCACGGGTATCCGGTAAAGATGACCAGATGCGTCAGTTCAAAGTTGCTTATTGCATTTGACATCCTCGCCTCGTGTCTGGGCCGGGGGTGGACCGTCTTCTCCACTGTACCAAGGTGAGCTCCTGCCAGTGCTCACCGCATCGCTCTGCAGTCAAGCCAGAAGCAAGCCAGGGTTCAGGGTTAATTGAAGACCACCCCCTGCTGTGACACACACTTGTCTTTGTTTAGTAGAACACTCACACCAGGCTTAATCCTCTAAGCAAACCAGACAATTGAATACAGGACATAACTTTCCGATAAAGATAGCATGCAGCATCTTGCCCCTAAGACCTTAAAATCCCATGAAGTCACAGGAAGATTACCAAATTTGAGTCCTTGGAAATATAGTGGTTACCCTGGGGGCAAGCCGGTCACTGGTTGACCTTCAAGGCTTCAAAAGGTTGCCAGCTCACCAAACTCTCAAATAACAGGGCCTAACTGGAGGGCGAAACTGTTCCGGGGTCATGTTGGCAATGGCATAGAAAAATAGGCAGCCTGCTGGTCTCAAAATAAGGCTCATAGCACAGCGAGATACAAGGGAGTTCACAACTATAACTGCACGCCTTATACTATGTCTTTTCTGGAGAGAAACAACGCGTAGCTGGCCATGAACATGAAGGTAGCCTGCTGCAGTGTGTTGCTTGTGGATGCTCAGAGGTAGTGTGTTGTGACATGCACTGAGCCTCTGCCACTTCTCTGCCTGCTCTAATCTTGAGGTGGATTACGACAACAGCCGCATAGGAACATTGTCCCTTCCAACTCCATAATGGGCGATTAGCGATAGTTCTTCTGGCTTACTGGATTTTGCAACCAAGACTTTGCCAAAGGACTGTATGTAAGAAGAACTCGTGGAGCATACAACTCAGAAGGCTCGCTCAATCAGACCAGTTAACATCGGGAGATCATCTGTAAGAGCCCAAATCTGTACACCTGGTGTGCCATACGAGGATACATGTGCCCGCTTGTGTGCAAGATAATTTTTGACCGAAAGAACCCACAGGAGATGTCTCAATGTAACAAAGCAGTCGTGGATCACAACAGACAGTGAGCTCAGATGTCCAGCTGGGGTTAGATGCCATGCCAAAACAGCCATTTCTCGCAGTATTGGTGCAGGTAGTACTGCAGCTTCACATCTTTCCACCAAATAGCAGGCCAAGGAAAATTGAATATAAGCATTATGCAGAAGCTGTCAAACATCTTGAGGCTGTGGGGTCATTGATGAAGAGCCAGTTCAAAAGACCACCATTTCCCATATCACTTTCCTGTGCAGCAAAGCCTTGTCGCCGCTCAAATTCTGTATTGGTGCCACCCATCAGGTGATGATAAGGTCCAGGCATTTGCTCATCACACACCAGAAGCCAAAGACGGCTGGAAAATGGAAGCCGGTGGATTAAGAGTGGTCAGGGAAGAAAATAGCCAGTTGACAGGACGTTAAGAAGGTCATACAATCAGTGACAGCGAAGAGAGTCCTCACATATACGAGGAACCGAGTGCAGTCCCAGATTGGAGTGGGCGTAAACCATATGCAATTGTACAGCTCAGGAACTCCCAATACTCAAGGCCATGGGTAGATGGCTGCGCGACGTTCAACTATTCCAATCTGTCGCCAATAGTATACCTCTACCCCGAACTCCACCATGGCCTGTCCCTTTCACCAGGACATCCATTGATACAGCAACGATGACCTAAGCCCCGATCCAGTAAGGACCCTGCTGCCTCTTGTTGTTGCCATTGGCAGCAGCAAACTGCACGTTCTCATTTCCGACCACGGGCGTCAGCACGGTCTGGGCGTTGATTCCCTGTACGGCACCATTCCCACCTTGCATGATGCTGGCGAAGTTGTCGGAGATGAGCTGAATGCCGCTGGAAAAGCCCTGCTCGTCGAACTCGCAGTGTCCGCCGTTAGGGGTGTTGTCAACGGTCTGTAGGGCACCGACCTGCTGGGCGTTGAGCCCGGCTCCGGTGGCAAGCTGCTCATAGGCGGTGATGGCCTCCGGGATGGCGCCCTGCAGGCTGGTGAGCTCCTGCTGCGTGCTCTGGAAGTGGATCTTGGTAGTGGATGCGACGGCGGCGGAGTTGTTGAAGTCGACCTGGGGCGCGAGAGCGCCACACATGAGGAGAACACCAGTGCCTGCGAAGTTGGCCATATGAGCGGGGACGAAGAAGCCCGAGAGCGTGAGGGAGCCGCCGGACACGCCAGTCATAAAGACGTTGGACGAGTTGAAAGCCACCATCTGCGGGAGCACTTGTTGCATCAGATCGTTGACTGCCTGAGAGTGGGCCGCTCCGTCCACACGCGACAAGCCTTGAGGTTGGCCCTGGGACTGGCCCCAAAGGAGGTTCTCTGAGAGTAGATTATGAGCCTAGATTGTGTGACATCGGGAGGGGCAGCGATAACATACCCGAGGGAGCGAGAACAACGACTCCCATGAGCCCCTGCTGGACCGCCTGGTTGGGGAAATCGAAGAAGGACTGGCCACCATCTCCATGGAGGAGGACGTTGATGCCGTTGGGCCCCTGTGCACCGGGCTGTGCAGCGGCTCCTGGAACCCCGGAGGCGGTTGTAAACTGGTCCGCCGGAGCAGAGATCTTGAACCGGAGGTCGAGGCCACTACGGTATCTCGTTAGCCCGCTTTTAGATGTAACAAGGGATCCTGCAGTGTCCCTACTTGACTGTGGCAGTCATGTCTAAGATCATGGAGCCATCTGTCGCTTGGGAAACGCCTTGGGGGATGGCAGCTGCCTGCTGCTGAGGCGTCTGCTGAGCCTGCTGGGTGTTGCCACCTCCGTTCCGGTTGCCTCCTTTCCTTCCACGGGTCTGTGGCACAGCCTGAACCTCACCAAATATTGTGAGGAGGGCCACAAGTGCAAAGCGAATGGTCAACATTCTGCTGAGGATACCAGTCCGCAGACGATTGAAAATGGGGTTTTAAGAAGAGAAGTGGATTGGAAGGGAGAGAGACAGAAACAGATTCGGAAGCAAAGGCGGCCCAGTTTGTTCCCAACCACAAGATTGGACAAGCAAAAGTCAAGACAAATCTTAACCAGTGGGAACATGCAGGCACTTGCCATTAAGAGAAAGATGCCTTTAGGTGAAGAACCCAAGCAGCACCCACGCTCTCATGGCTTCCATGTCTCTGGACGATCCATGGCTCTTGGCGTTCCAGGCTTGTCCAGGGCTGTTGTGATGTTCTGCGTACACGAGGCCCTGGCTGGCTGTGCAGAAGCTGATTTCGTGGTGCCCGCCCCGGAGAAAGTCCATCATCAGACCGCTTGTGTATGAGAAGTTGGGTTGGAGAAGTTGGGACGACGTGGTTGGGGCCCCATTTTGGTGTTACAAGGGCTCTAGGGATCGCCCGCTGGACCTGCCACTCGGCTTGTGCCAGCGTTTCTTGGCGGCTGTTTTGGAAAATCACCTGCGCCTTGGCTGTGTGGCTAAACTTGTACGCCCTGGCGCCCCGTGTGTACCCATGTACCCCTCGCAGTATGGGTCTTGTTTTGGAATCTGATTTAATGTCACTACTCCTGTCAACCTAATTGCAGCGGGAATGACGGTTTGAGAGATCAGACCCAGGGCCAAGATTGAGACGATTCGACCTTAAATGTAAGCTTCTTTCTCTCCACCACGGGCTAGGGCAACACATTTATCTTCTAACCAAGGAGGTGGAAGTGAACAAAAGCAAATTGGGAGGTTGCATTCTCACTCGCTTTTCTAGTCAGGGCCAAAACAGCATTGTACCTGTCGATCACACCGGAGGGTTACATGTTTCACAAGGCCGAACGTCGGGCATGTGTGAGATTAACCGCTAGAAGCTTGTCTACAGCAAATAAGCAAGCCACTGTAGATCTTTTCCCGGCACGCTATGGATCTGGGTACATGGAAATATCTGCAAGGCTTGCCTGCCTGAGGGAATCCGTTCAACACTCAAAACTTAGAAGATGCTCATGTGTCAAGTACCAGCATGCCCAGAATCAAGGCTGCGTGCAATGCAGGATTCTGGCACCCTCAACATGGGCATGCACCATGTGGCAAGCGGAAGATATGAAGACATATGACGGCGGTAATCTGGAAGGCCGCCCTTCTTCTTGCTTGGGTAATTGTTTCTTCTCTGCTGACTTGGTTGCCCGATTGGGAAATTAATCAGAATTTCGCAGCGTGTGATTCGCTTCTGACAACGACGCACCCTCGAGGTATGGTTGCACCAGCAAATGATATTCCAGCTCACCCATTGGGGAGACTCAACTCCAGGCTGCATCAGTCGGCCTTCACATGTTCAATAGCTACTTGGTACTAGATCTCACCCTGTGAGCATGAAGCCAGTTGTTACCAACAGGAATGCAGAACAAAGCTGCAGACAACGCCAAAGGGAGCCCATTCTCGGTGTTTTAGAGCTTGGGGCCTTTCTTGGTCCTCGAAGTCTTCTCCTGGTCTCTAAGTAATCTGCGCAGAATCTTGCCACTCGGGCTCTTCGGGACTACTTCAAGGAATTCGATGCCACCCTTGATCCACTTGTATGGTGCCTTATGCTCCTCTACATGCTTCAGAATGGCCCTTCTGACCTCGTCTTCAGGCTTGTTGGCAAAAGCCGGCGCCTTCACAACAAACGCTTTCGGGACCTCTCCAGCAGAGTCGTCCGGAACTTGAATGACAGCGCAGTCGGCTACGGCTGGATGTGACAAAAGGTGGGCCTCAAGTTCGGCTGGGGCGACCTGATGGCCTGGTGAAACAACCTGGTCAGTCTCCGGTTCATACTATAGCCCAAAGGGGACAACTCATACCTTTCACCTTGATCAACTCCTTAATTCTGTCCACAATCACTATGTGCTCGTTCCCAGAAGGCGCCAAAGTCACAACTGCTTCGTCACCGGTGCGCACCCATCTCCCGTCCTCGTCGAACACAAAAGTCTCCGTCGTCGCTTTCTGGTTGTTGAGGTAACCAATCGTTGCTGAAGGGGACTGTACCCAGAGCTCCCCAGGTGTGTCGTAGCCCTTGACTTCCGTGCCGTCCAGACCGAAAATCTTGGCTCTTGTGGCTGGTAGAAGGGAGCCGGAGGACTTGTTCAGAATATCGTCTTCGCTGTTTGATGTGACAATCGTCGCGGTCTCGGTCATACCTAGAAGTATGGGTCAGTTGCCGAGCTAAATGCAGCTCAGGCCAGCATCACTTACCGTAGCCTTGAGCCACGCGCCACTTGGGCCATAATTTGTTCATATCTTGGACTGTCTCTTCCCCCAATGGCGCTGCGCCGGAGAAAACGACCCTGACGCTATCAAGATTGTACTTTTTGCATTCTTCCGGGACCCTGGTCATGCGTATCACAATTGGCGGAACCTGGTAATATTGATGTGTCAGCGGGCCTACGCAGTGTGCACTTGGGGACTTGATTTCTGAGCCCTACCAAAAAGAGATGGTTAATCTTGAACCTCTCAATGGCCGACAGATACGTCGGCATCTCAAATTTTGGCAATACCACAACTTCATCGCCTCGATAGGTGCAATTATGCGCGATGACGACCAGGGCGTAGATATGGCTGAGCGGGAGAAGGCCTAGAACAGTTTGGGTGGAAATGCCGAGCTTCTTCCTGGAGACGGATTCGTAGGCGACGTGCTGCATTGCGTTCGCGATAACATTTCGATGTGAGACCATGACAGCCTTAGGGAGCCCCGAGGTGCCGCTGGAGTAGGACAGGAACGCCGGCTGCCGCTCTCCCTGGCCCTTCTTCCACTGAAGCGCGTCGAGTGGGGACAGCTTGGCGCCCTCTGCGATCAGATCCTCGACTGTCACAAAGCCATCTGCCTTTTCGAAGCCCGGCATCCCCATCAGCCAAATCTTATCCTTTGGGATACCCGCAGCCTTGGCTGCCTCGAGCCCGATCTGAAGCTGGGGCCCGCCGACAAAGATTGCCTTCGCGCCCGAAGATTTGAGTTGATGGGTCAATTCGGGAGCCGAGTAGGCTGCGTTTGCGGGGGTGACGATTCCATTGAGTCGATGTATCGCCCATGCGATCGTTACTTTTGATTCGGTGTACGTGTTAGTGACTGGCAGATCGGGATCGATGGAGGGCCAGAGACACGCTATCCCAGACTCGGGGACCTCGACCTACAGTAATCAATCTGTGGTAGAAGGTGTCAGCTATCCGGACCGAAGGTTACACAAGACAGCGGGCAAGGAGCCTACCGTGTTAACCGAGAATATGCAAGCTACTTTGTCCCACTCAGTCTCTTCATTCGGGAGCCACCCGAGCCGCTTCCCAATAGCCCGGGCGAGAAAGTTGTGCCGCTCAATGAACGAGTTCCAATCAAACGTCTTTCCGGTCAGGCCACACGTGAATGGATTCCTGCTTTTGGCGAGCGGGTAGCGGGCATATTTTTCCGATGTCATGAACTCCGCTATTGGGATGCTGTCTGGAGGGTCTGAGGGTCGTCAGAGGGGTTGTCGTCCTGCTCTCGGCTTGAGGGATCCATGGTTTCCACTTACCGAAAGGGAGCTTTGGCACCCAGCTTGGCGGTTCGAAGACCATCTTGACTCGGGCTTCTATCCAGGGATGTGTAATATGCTTTTAGAGTTGGGCGACTCCTGGCCTTGAGCGGGACAAGCTCGCTCCTGGGACAACGAAGAGTTACAAATGGAGCTCGACGGTGGGAGGGAAAGTCGCAACAGGGCAAATCTCGTAGTGAAGAAGAGCAAAGAAGAGAGAAAGGAAGACCTTGGCGGGAAGGGGTCACCGACTCGACACGAAGCTGCGCTAATTATCAGAGATAGCACAAAGAGCACTTGACCTCGGGACTTTGCAAATCTACTCCGCCGGGTAGGCTGCCCGGGAGTTGGGGAGCACGACATCATCGCCCAGCTTCCGAGGCGCCTCGGCGATCCCCCCGCACTCAACCCTGCTGCCCCGGTCCCAATTCTCTCCACGATCAGACCCACTTGCCCCTGAGCCTGTTTGGTGTGAGTGCGCGCGACGCGATGGCTGCCCCGAGAGGATCTCTGTATGTCCGGTATCTCCGTCTCCAACGTCTGCTCCTGGCGGCGCTTCAAACTTGCCCGGCCTCAGACCTTGATTCTCAAAAGCGCTTCACAACCGAGCAAAGCACATTACTAACAGTACTTGCTTGCAGATATCTGCTCAGGTCACGAAAGTCACATCTTCGCGCGCCTCTCATGTCTTCGAAGTCCTGGGGCGGCCACAATTTGCATCACATTTCGACCACCCTTCGCTACATCATCCTCGGGTGCTTGCAACTCAATTGCTTTCCTCTCTTGTAAATTACAGTGTTCTTCGACGAGTCATCCACGATGGTCTTGAGGTTCCCACTGCGGAGCGCTTCCTCATTGTGCTGGTTGTTCAGTTGGCTCATCAATACGTCTCATCGGGCTTCTTCTGCCATGCTCTCCTGTGTTTCTTTCGGGTTATTTCAAGAAGATTCCCCGGCTTCTTTGAGAACAGCCATTCCTAGGAATGAAGGACTTGCCACATAAACTGCTATCGACCGCAATATAATGCTGGTCTGCTCCCAACAACCATACCGTATTAACGAGATAATGCATCTGGTAGCGCATGATGAGGCGAGCAAACAATTCCGGTGTCCTATTGCTGTGGGTTCTTTGCAAGGTGATTTGCTGATTCAAACAAATATGACATCTGGAATGATCAAACCAGGCAGTGGGTCATTTGCAGTGTACAAATCTTGCAGTGAATCTCTGCATAATGCAGACATGTGTCTTCTTCCTGTGGAAACATAAATAGTCTGTGAGTAATGACTTGGTCATTTCAGTTGCCAAGAGGAGAATTTGTGTGCAAGATGCCCGGATGACTGCCAAAGCACGATAATATTATTGTATCCCATGATCCAAGAACTGTAACCCAAATCCACACGATAGACAGGTTCTTTCTTTCAAGGGGTTAAGACTCCAAGAGCCTCTCCCAGTGACTGGGGTGCTATTTCTCACTGGTTTGTTTCAGCTACTTCTCGTTTGTTGTGTATCTGCGCACACAGGTGCCCAGGTGGCTCACAGAAATCCGTCCTATCTTCAGCTCGTCCTAACTCATGAACTCAAAACTGATTTTCTGGTCCTCCAGCCTTCACATTGCTCTTTTCCTCGACACACCAATCAGTGAGAAACGTCAACAGGAGATAATCAACCTGCATGAGCAGAAGTTCATTCTTTGAAATTTGACTGCTGCTTTCTCTCCCAACTGCCAACCAACACGTCACTCGTCCTTTTTTGCCCATTAGATTTCTCAACATACACAACTTCCTGCCTCTGAGTGCACAAGGCATGTGAGAAGTTTCTACCAGAAGAAGACCACCACGAGCGTGACTCAAGCGTGCTGTTTGAAAGGGATGTACTTTCTGCCAGCCGATAACGATATCCCCAGCTGCTAGACTTTACCAGAACCAGGCTCTACCAGCATATCTTTATCGAAACCCAAGGGCAAGTACTTCTCCTAGTTAATCCGGTGGAGAGAGACCTCTAAGTGGCCCGTGTTCACGCTAGCGCCATCGACCTCACGCTGTGGGTAGCTTCCTTCCATTTAGCAAGGCACGCCTCATCTTTGGAAGGAACAGACAACAGCTCCTTACCCTTCTTCAACAGGCAAAAAGAATCACAGTACACAGTCACGCAACCCTTCTCCTGCGACCTTCTCTTGTAAGTTCAGCACTTCGTCCTTCTCTCAGCCTGCCTCTTCGGAATCCACCATAGAATATCTCCGCTGTCACACCCATTCCAAGCAGTCTGACCACCACGTTCTTTTTGAATTCCCCGCGACAGATTGCCTGAAGTCGCAGAGAGCACTTGAGTTATTCCATGGCTTTTGGTGCCGCCTGGAAAACAAACAGATTCGTCCGATACGAACTTCGTCCGATATCACCTCGAGCGCATCAGTTCACCAAACTCACTGCTCCATCAGAAACAGGTCTCTTAGCCGAGAACCCATCTTGACAACAGAACTCCACTCACTTTCTTCCTTCCTTCTTTCTGTTCCAGTGCCAAAACTCCTGGGAACATACCACACCGAAGCTTTCGTCAAGCCAGTTACAAGATCACGGCACGAGGAGTTGTTGGTCACGACCACAACCATACGAGACAGCTCAACTCGATCGCATGTCCAACTTTTCTACGTCTTCAATTTCAATATTGTGAGTGTCGATTGAGCCCTGTCTCACTATGAACCACCTTGAACCACCCTGAACTGCCTCAAAGGCATTCTACATCACCAACTGCTTCCTCGTACCATGCCTCACTTTCTTCCTCAATGCCATCCCTCATGTTGTCCCTCCAGTTGTCTCTCACTCAATTCCTCACGTACGAAATCTCAACCTGCACCTTCTACACCTTCTATACATGTGGCCCTGAATATTGTGACATTCTTCACGTACATCAACCCCAACCAGCATCTTCTTTTCAAGTTCACTTCAAACCTCACAGAACTCTTTGCGATGAAGTAGTCATCAAGCTTCTCGTTCACTGCCCCTTGTTATCTCATGAGGAACAGTCATCAGATTCTCCCCAACTTCAGCTTGGGCCCACATATCATTTCACCATCAAACTCAGAGTTCCTGAATTTACTTCCTTTGGTTCAACACTGGATTCTAACATATAAATGTACCAAGACTCCAGATTCCTCTCCAGCAATCATGTCTAGACAGGTAGGAATCAAGTATTACCTTCGTACCGACAAGGCTATCGAGCCCACCTCCACTCCGCCAACTCCAGCTGTCACGCCAGCGCCCACTATCCCACCGGCACCATCTATCCCACCGGCACCATCTATCCCGCCAACGCCGTCTGTCCCAGTGATACCATCTGTCTCGGTGACACCATCTGTCGTGGTGACACCATCTGTCCCAGAAACGCCGTCCACCGCTGTTCTGGCTTCTTTGAAGCGTAGAGGATCCGAGACTCTCCAGTCTGATTCGAACCAAAAGCGTTTGCGAACAAGAGATGCCACTAGGGACAGTGGTACGCCCACGGCCTCTGCTGATCCTGAGGATGACTTCCCCCATGGACCAGTGAGTGTCTGGGCAATGACGCGGGGAGACCTTTGCGATTCGCAGAATACCTTCAAGCAATACCAGGGAGGCGCTCAAAGCAAGAACAATGTGATTACTGCGGTGTACATCGACAAATTCACCGAGCCACGAGACTTCCTCGGCCGGAACAAGCTCATAACTTGCAGGTAAGTGTTCCTCATTGGTCTCCTGCAACACTCTTGCTGACATCTATACAGTGGCGGTGCTCGGGTAAAGCTGAATGGAACGGGCTTGTATATTCGCAAGGACATCAAGCCAAGGGATGCTGGCCGATGGGAGGCTGCACTTCACACTCCCATTGTCGTCATCATGGGTGGGTCTTCTTCTTCGTCCCATCTCAAAATGTCCTGTTAACACAAAGTTTCTGCAGGCAAGAACCACCCCGCATTCCAAAGCCTCAATTTGCCAAATGTTGTGCGTGACCATGGAGCCTTTGTTGAGCTGGGCACGTTCATGATGACCAGGATCTGGACTGAGATAGTGCAGAACGGCACCGCCAACCTGACATACAAAGTCTGGAAAATCATGCTCCAGACTATGGATCCGATTTCCAAACCATGGTACTGGAAGGAAACTGGCAACAGCTCCCAGTCAACTGCCTCTAGGCTTGTGGAGGGGACTTGCCTCAGCTGTAGTAGCACGAGTCCAAAGATCTTCGACAATGCACCCTGGGTCTGCCTCAAGCATGGCTGCAGCAGATTTTTCCAGTCTGGTGGCAATACCTTGCCCCAAATTGGAAGCGACAACAAGGAGCTGCGGTACGCCGATGGCTTCATCAACCACATCACCACCTACAAGGAGATCGAAAACATTCCTACCATGTTTGAGCCGCTCCCAAAGGCTTTGTTAGAGGGCGGCACGAATTTCGGAACAGAGGCTGTTCTCCGTAGTGGCATGACCTGCCCCCAGTGTCGTTGCGGCAGCGGCCGGAAGTTCTGGAACAGACTGGTTTGCAGAAACTGCGGCTTTGAGCACAACACGTCTCCTCTACCATATCCTCTGAGTTTGGTAGAGAAGGAGACCGAGAATCACACAAAGAAACTTCGTGTCAAGGATGGCGTGACCATCACACTTGATGAAAAGCATGTGGACAAGTTTGTTGAGAAGGAACGGGACGGCATGGCTACAAAATTTGTTTACATGATCAAGGACAACAACGGGGACTTGATCGGAACGCTGGTGGTCGGTCGGCCCAGCAATCTTGCAAAGAAGTCCCCAGGTGGTGCTGATGAGCTATACACCAGCATCGAAGCAGAGGGCGGCAGCATGAAGCTCCAGCGAAACCCTGTTCGCTGCCCAGACAGTCAGTCCCACACCGAGAGCTGATAATATCCACCATTTTCTTTACTGACAATATGCAGGTGCTGCCCAGCAGCTGACTGGCCACTTCCAGTCCAACTTTGTAAGTTTCACTCGAGACATGTGTTTTTTTTTTTTTTTTGGCTGTGTAAGACTAATGATTTAAAGGGTGCTCTGTATGAGTTTGGCCAGAAGGGAATTGACACAACACCCTTTGAGAACGCTCCTGATGTGGTTCTGCAGTCGCTCGTTTACTTGAAGCACTTTGGAGAGAAAGCTCTTTACAGCTCTCAGAACATTGCTTCTAGAGAGCATTACCGACCCATTGCTGGTTCCACTCTGCACATGTCCCAGAAGCCTTTCAACGAACTGCTGGCTCTCGCATACCGAGAGACAGACCACATCAGTGTAAGTTGTCCATCACAAGCCTGCTGTATAAGTTCATCATATTAACATGATATTTGAAGTGGCATGATGATGGAGAGAACCAATTGACAGGCGTCATTAGCACAGCCTCTTTCGGATCACCTGGAAAGATGTCACTGCGTTTCAAGAAGGGTGAAACAATACTGGAAGTACAACTTCGCCATGGAGATGTAGCCACAATGTGTGACACTCGCCTCCAAGCTCTCACTGATGTAAGTCTGCACACATTTCAAGTCGTAGTGGTCTGTACTAACAGCAAATCAAGCATGCTGTCGACCCCAAGGGCCTGCGTCGCTACGCAATGACCAGTCGTACCATCAATTTTGACCACTACAGACAGGCCGAGGAGGAGGGAAAGCTGGTTAAGAAAGGTCTGACTGTTGACGAGATGGAGAAAGCAGCACAAATCCCAGACCATGCTCTCCGGTTTGCCTACAATGGCACCACATTGGGCGACCAGAGCGAGCAGGTTGCTTAGGTGTGTGCATACGTCGGCTCCTTTCTGTCCCATGCCAAAAACCATCGGTCTGGTGCCCTAGCCCAATATTTGCTGCTGGTGAGAGATGGGCCAGGTGTACCCAGACGATCTATGGAGTTGAGCAGGTGGCAAGACTCCTCGTATCGACTCTTTTTATTTTCTTTCTTGGGGATTGTAAGGATATGGCCCAATTCGTGAAGATGGCGATCCATAACAATTTGCTCTCGAGATAGGGATGATTACCTTGGGGCTTGAAAGCCTTGGATCCTAAGCCACACAGGCTTCTCGGTCCACGTTGGCTTTCATCGGTTTATTTGCATTTTGGAGTTGAGGACATTTGTGGTGATCCACGGGGATTGGAAGACATGGATGGGCACACATTGCTCTGGCCACGCTATTTTTGCTGAATTGGTGGGCAATGTTGTGAGCATTGCGCCACTCCCGCATGATCACTTGAGATCAAGACCAGGACCAGATCAGAAAATAATCTTATTAGCTTTCAGAGGAATGTGATCAATGAAACATTCTCTAGAACAGAGAACATGTGTACCGTGCCCAAGCCTTGCTGGGCAGAAGGAACCTGTCTATTCTTTCGGACGGCATTGTCCGAAGCTTGTCAGCTACCTACCAGGCCCCCTTTCCTGAGACCAGGAGCACTGTGCTTCCCAGTTGTCTTCGCAAGTCTTCCTTCTCTACATCATGGCTGTCCTCGACCTCTCCCCACTTGCCTGTTTGCCAATCCACCTCCAGGCTTGATGCCTTAGCCGCCTCCTCTACCCCAAATGTCCTCTGGTGATTGTTCCGTGTCCTTCGACCGGGAGAAGCATCCCTAACAGCACGACCTGCACTTCCTTCACTCCACTCTGCCACTAGCCTGGCTGCACCCAGTAAGCTCTTCCCCGCCAGAGCCGCCCTCTCCAGCCCAGCCAGGTCCCAGGCATCGAGGCCCATCACCCACCCCTGAATGACTTCCCTGACACCGGGCTTCTGCTCCTTGGGCAACAGCAACCCCTCATCCAGCACGGGCTCAATCTCCACACCAGGCCAGACGTGCGTGCTGAGGTACCCAATGATCTCGCCCGCCGTGCGCTCCTGGAGCTCCCTCAGCGGGATCTCGTCCGGGCCGAGTGGCTCGTTAGGGAGCGGCGCCCAGCACAGAAGCGAGTCGGTGTCGAGGTAGCGCATGAGGACGTCGGTGACGGCAGTGCGGACGGGGGCGAAGCCGCTGCTGCCGTGGTGTTTGGTGTCGTCTTCGGCAATGTCCAGGGCGCGGCACACGAGCGACGTCAGCGGGATCAGGTGGTTCTTGTTTGCCTGCTGGGCCGAGGTCAGGAGGTCCCACTCTAGGGCGACGGCGTGCGCCAGGTATGGCTTCGAGAGCGGGACGTTGACTATTGTCTTGGTCGTCGGGTGGCGGAGGGGCCGGGCGTCGAGGTAGATCTGGTACGCGCCTGTGCGAACATGGTTTGTGTCAGCATGTGATGACTGCGAAGAAACGAGAATAAGGGCCCGGGTAGGGGACAATAGGCTGTCTGCGCACCATCGACCTCCTTGATGTGTACGTCCTGCCAGAAGCGCTTCTTCAGCGGCGACTTCCCCGGGCTCTTGCTGCTGATGCTTGCGTCCCGCAGTTCCTTTGCGTTCTTGAGAAGCTCGGCCTGCTTCCTCCTCCTCTCTGCCTTGGCGTAGGGATGCTCCGCGGCGGGCTGTGGTGGTTCGGGTGGGGGGCCGGTTGCGCAGAAGGGGGCGACGTTGGCTGGGTCGGCTGCTGAGTAGTGGAGAGCTCTGGAGGCGATGGGCTGGGATTTCAAGCAGCTGGTTCGGCTGGTGATGAAGAGCCGGGGCAGGGCCTGGCTGGTGAGCCGCGTAGGTGCCTTCATATCGGAGAGGCTGGTGATGGAACGTGGTGGTCGAGCACCTTGATGATGCGTCGAGTCCTAATAGGACCTTGATGAACCGCGTGTGGGACATTTTTCTGGCGGCTGCAGGGGTAGCAAGATCTGGGGCCGATTTACAGGGGTCCTCGCCAAACTGTCCGATTGGCTGGCCCCGCCATGCCAGTAGACACCGGACCATCCGCATCTGACATGACTTCCTTCCTCACCATGTGTGTGTACCTGGATATTTCTACCTGGGACCTTCCAAGCGACGATTACACCACCCAGGTAACTTCTATTTGAACGTAAGCACTGAAGCAACCCACCATCATCCTCAAAACGGCCCTAGAGAACATTTAGTGCCGAGTTTGCTCACCCTTCACGATGACCAGACTGGTTGTTCAGCAGTAGTAGCAACGCATGTCAACGGATTTGCTTAGAACTCAGGTGAGCTTCTATACTCGCAGAACAAGGGCCACAGCTCCCGCCTCCTAAGATGCGACGGCTTTGTGCCGTGCTAGGCACTCTCTGGAAGCTTCTCTGTTGAAACCAAGGCACATTTTCAAGGGAGAGCTTCGGGATGAGTTCCACAAGGTACATTAATGACTGCTTCTGAGGCCCTCCATCGACCCTCGAGCTATAACTGCCAACCGTAACCGAAGTGGACATCATTATCGGCTGTGTTTCAGGCTCAGTACACGCCGATGATTTCGCCGACAACACTCCTGAATACCCCCTTTGGGTCGAAGTCCTCCCGCACGGCCTTGAACCGAGCAATATGCTGTCAAGTGTCAGCAAGTTCCTCTTCATGCTCGACATGCACAGCGGATGATACTTACGTCTGGGTCAAGGTTCTTGACAGCCTGCGTGAGCACTTCCCGGGTGTTCTTGGTCCAGTGAGGCCTGCAAGGGAACTCGTTGATGAGTGTCTGCGACAGGTTATGGTCTGTGTGTGGTCAGCGTTTGTGCCTCCGCAGCCGAATGATCAACCTAGTCTCACAGAATGGCTCGTTGAAACGCAGATGGTCGCCGATGTTCGGTCTGAAGCTCGGGAAGTCGAACATGATCGCTCCTTTGCTCCAGTCTGCCCCATCTGACGTGTTGGTGGTCACCTGTCCCAGCAAGTCGTAGTGCGGCTTGCCGAACTTGATGTTGATGCTGAAGGTGGAGTCCCCATGTCAGTCTGTTCTACCTTACAGGGGAAGCCCGACTTTGCTTACCCGCTTCGATACGTCGAGGTCATCACGATGAGCTTCTCCTTCCACTGGGCATCAAACAGTTCCCTGACCCGCTTCAACATCTTGTTGGCGAGAGGAACGGGGAATGCGAGCTCCAAGGTGTAGCCGCGGAGGTCGTAATCCCACTCTGCCTTCTGGTCCGGGTACAGACCACCAATGAGAACATCATCTATGATATATTAGCGACCCTCGATCCCCTTCAAATACTTTCTTGGGAGGTTGCCTGCGAGAGGAGAGAAGCGCTGTGAAGCAAGCCGATCAGGCTAACACGTACAATTATATCCTGTCACAGGCCATGTAGTGAGCTCCTCATTGGTATCCTTGGTGTGGAAGTTGGGCTTCTCCCAGATTCCGAAGAAGATCTCCTCGGCAAGCATGTTGGATGTCGCGAGGGCCTTGCCTGTGTTGAGGATAGAGATGGCGGCAGCGGCCTCGATTCCAGTCACGGAGAAGGTCGACTGCAGGCCGTTCTGATTAACGTCATTGGGCCCGACGACATCGTAGTACCTCTGGTGGAACTTCTTCTTGTAAGGCCCTGCAACTTGTCAGCGATAGCTTCTGCAGAGTCTGGGGTAGTGCATCATAGGAACCCCTTCGCGGGCACAAGCTCCTTGACAAATTGATGGACCTACACCACTTTCGGCATGTGAGCCCTGAGTCTGATTCAAGTCAGATAGATAGATCGACTTACCCAAAGATTTGCAGTCATGTAGGGTGATATGAGTGCTTCGATATCGCCGTTCAGGACGTCCTCCTCGTCAAGCCTTCACCGCATCAGCCAAAGTAATCATGGAAAGCATTAGCACATCGTGAACACTCACGTCTTCTGCATCGCATAGACCACAGTCTCGGGGTAGATCTTCATCTTCAGCCGCGCGATGATGCCCAAAAGCCCTAGCGAGGTTGAGGCAGCCAGCCACTCGTCGTTGGACTCGTCTCGCTCGATGGTCCTGATGGTTCCGGTCCCGTCGATGATGTCCATGGACAACACGCCGCCCACCACCACGGCGTCCTCCCTAAGAGAGGTCCGGTGGGCACCCATGGCCACGCTGCCGCCGAGGGAGATGTTCCAGTTGACAAGCCCTGTACCGATGTTGGCACCGCGGGCGTGGAGGTAGTCTGCCAGCTGGAAGAAGGTCACGCCTGCCTCGACGACGACGGTGCCTGATTCGGCTCCGGCTGGAAGGTCGAAGTCGGAGATCTGGTTGACCAGCTCTGTCCGGATGATCTCGGTTGGCAGGTCGGCACACTGGGTGTCGTACCCTACAATTCATGGTGTCAGTGGGCTTCTGTTGTTGGATGGTGTGGGCAGGGGTGCCGGACACCCAGGTGAGGTTGTGTAATCTGATGATATCCTCATGGAGCCGTGGTGGCCACTGAGAACCCCCTGAAGGATTCATATTAATCTCGAGCTACTACTTACACATGTGACCTTTGCCTCCTGCGCGAACCTGTTTCCCCGAGGCGGCAGCAGCCTGGACGAGGGATACCACTGTGAAAGTTCTTGTCAGCCTCTTTCGGGAATGTATCTCGATGGGTCGACCGCATCTGGCCCAGATGTCGTCCTCAAACTCACTTTCGTCCACGCTCGTGGCATTGTGAACTGCCGTGACATGGTGGCAAGTGGGAAAGCCAGGGCCATCAAAGGAGTTGTACTCGGCGGCTCTGACGCCGCCCGCAAGAGCGAGTGCCAGAGTGACAAGATTGCTGGAAGACCTCATTTTAAGCAGCTGTCGTCAGGCGGTTGAGTTCCCCCGTCAGGTCGAGAGACTGAGCGCAGGCAAGCTGGGGATCTCTCTCAAGAAATAGTCAGGTCCGCGGTCGTGGACGTGACGTCTCGTCCACCCTCCTCCCCCAAGCAGCACCAGCGTGACCTCGGGATGAACAGCCCTCCTTCCCTTTGTCTGACTCTGTCAACGTGCCCGCGCTGGTGTCACATCAACCCACCCTCCCGCGTGACGAACCAGCCGCCCGCGGACACCGCACCGTCCTGCATCGCGGGTCCCTGACCTGCGCCCTCGCTCTGCAGACTCGCCTTGCTGGGTTGCTGTGCGGAGAAGCCAAGACCGCCCCCTGGACGGAAGACAGGGAAAGGCCCGTGAGGAGTTGGGACGGATTTGAGTTGCCTAAAGCGGACGCGCTCGGCGTTGTCATTGGGCGGTTCCTTAGTAGGACTCTTGACCGACCGTGCAATTTTGAGCGTGTTGTTGGGGAAGTGGGCCTGGATTGTCGGCGGACCATGGCCGATCACCTTTTCGTTGTTCCGAGGAGCCCATGGCCAAACTCTCACAACGTCCCACCTCGGGGAAACAATACAGCTTATAAGTCCTTGTTTAGACAGAGACTCTTTGCTGAATGTGACGATTTGTTTCCTCTCTGTACACCCAGCGGACATTGAGAGCACGCCTATCCGTAAGCGGGAGGGACTTTGATTACCTCGAAATCTCTCTGTCTCTCTCTACCAGAACATCTTACGGGAATGCTCTTCCCTTGCTGCATAGTTCTGAAATTTATAACCTTTTCACCTATGACAAAGAGGCAGATTCGAGTTCATGCGCCGTTAATTTACCAGTCACTGTCTATGTCACAAAGGGTGTGCTCCAGTAATGGGCATTCCCATGACGAGAGGGACAAAGGCTTTTTGAGGAGACATTGAAAATGAGATCGGCGGGAGGGCCTGGGAAGAGGGGCTTATACTCCCTAGTACCACCAGGGGTAGCATCATCAACACGCACGTTACAGGCTGGGCATTGAATCTTTACAGCTACCGATGCTGGCACCTCAGACAAGTTGGGGAAATTTGCTTGGTTTTTTTTAGCCAACCAAGTACAGAGTGCCACAGCCATGATGTTGCCAAGCCAATATAGAGGACCAATTATGCCCAATGCTCTGGCCTCCTATCCATAGCCTACCGCTGCTCAGATTCCCAACTTCTCCCACCAAAACAAGACAGCCAATGCTTCACCGCTGACTACCTACTTCAGCCAAGACCCCACCATGTCCAATTCACACTGAATACTGACTATGACTAGCGTCATAACCACCTGGGCACGCGCTTGGGTTCGTTCTGTTTTGTCAAAACGGTACTGGAATTGCTACATTCGATGGCGGCTTCCTACTAGTATAGCCTGCGGGGGTGTTTTTATCTTCTGTTCCATGCACTTGATTTAGACTTCTGCTCACGTTCGGTTGTGTTCCATTACTGTCTGTGATTTCAACAGCAACGATCTGGTTGTTAGAGTAATCCAAAAATCTGTGTCAAGCAAGAGTAAATACCTGTGTGTTACGGCGGTAATTCGATGAAAAGCTCTGTTGTCGTGTACTAATTACCTCATAGCATATAACTTCTTCCTATGCCTGCGAACGTCCAAGCCCTGTCACTAGAAAAAACGAGAAGAAAATCAGAGTTGAAGCCGCTGGCCTCAATACATCAATTGTGACAACCCGTCGTTACATCCATCACAAGGAAGATCTTAAGAGGAACCGAATTGTCGGGGTCGCGATAGTGAAGAGTACTGATTCTGGCACTGCTGTTCATTGTACTCAGTCAGTACGGCCTACTCTGAACACAATTTTTCAACCTAAGGAATTCAAGATCCATTCAGCCCACCCTTCTGGATACTCTCCAAGAATTTCTAACAGGGTTTCGTGGCCAAACCTCTTCTCCATATTCCTAAGAATTCCCAGTGCGGCGATACGGGCGTTATGGGCCAAAATTGGGTACGCCCCCCTCGATGTAAGTTCAAGCCAGTCCGAGTCATAGAAGCTGAAAAGTCGATACTGACAGAGATACAGGTCATCCTCTTCACAGAGCTCTTCAGACAGAAACTCCTTGTTCTCGTCGAGCCAAGTTGTTGCAACTGTAAACAGCTTGAGACGCATGAGGTCCATGATGTCGAAATCATTGTCTGCCTTGACGATGCTGAGGACTATATCCACACCTATGCGGCCCAGCGACCACAGGTCATGCTCATCGAGTGGGTAGGCCGGCTGCCTAGCCCCGTCTGCAGCAATTGCGCTCATAAAGCATCCCAGATTGGTGAACCTAGCGAGTATTGGATCAATGTCTGCGGAGTCTGTGTCACCTTGGATGAAATCTAAGAGCTGGGTGCCAAGATTGACCAATCGGGCACCGATCTCAAAGATGAGTGTTTGGACGTTGAGAGTGCCAATCGGGTTCCCAGAAGAAATGAAGACGTGAAGAGAAAGCTGCACAAGCAGGTTTTGCTGGTAGCTTACTGGGAGCGAGGCTGCAGCTTTCTGCTGCATTACTCGAGCAACTACTTGGTCGAAGAGTTCTCGATTCAAGCCCTTCCCCTCGCGATCTTTTGACAACAAAACAGCAAAGCCTCTATATACCATGTGAATCTCCGCAGCAAAATTGACAGCTAGGGATGAATTAGCATAAGCAATATAGTGGTCGAAGATAGCATTGACCCTCTGGTGAAGGCGTGAGTAGACTTGGCTTGTACGGAGGGTTGCCATCTTAGGGACCGGCTGCATGCTTGTGTTTACAATTCGAGACTCACAAGATTAGAGCGAACAGTTCTACAGTCCAAAAGAATGAACGGGAATGCTGTGCCCGTGGAATTTTCGGTCTCAGAGCCTGGGTTGAAATGGTACAACATGCACTGGGCTGAGTCGAAGGAGGCGGTTATGTATAAAAACATTACAAGGTGTAAAATTACAGTGCCAATGACCACTGCCCGACGTTCACAGCTAACAGTAATAATAAGGCTTCAATGCAATGCTATTATCCATTCTTCGTCAAGGCTTTGTTGGATTCACAACAGCATTGTATCCAGTCCGCCGCTACAAGAAGTCCAAATGAAAGACAGGTGAAAGCCATCTTTCAGGTACCACAAGAATGATATAACCCGTTCCAGTTCCTCCAGAGTTCTTTGTGTGTCTTCTACCGATGACTCATCTCATGATTAAGGTTGTCCTGGAGAAAGAACGTAGTCCACAGGTAAATACACAGAAACCACAGACAGAAGTCTGTGGAAAGACAGTGACCCTGATACTATTTTTTAATAATCTAGTGGCAGTCATTCGACTCGGTAGCACATTTACCGCCGCATTAATGTCAATTATTCCAGTTTCTACTGTTGATGACTATCAATCAAGCATTTCACATGGTTACATGAGAATAGACTGCTAGGTTTTCTGAGCCTTCCTTCTTGTGCAACATAGAGTCTATTGAAATCAGAGCGTGAAAAGGCTCAGGCTACTTGTTAAACTCTCATGGCCACTACGGTAGTCTCAGATCAAGACCTCAAAGGTTGGCTCCTCCCTGGACTTTGAAAACCAGTCCCATGCCTTCGCAGCAATGTTGGTCGGGTTCCAAGTCTCATTTTCTGGGGATACTGGGCCGCCGACATTGATAAGACCCAAATGAACACCTTGCGAAGCGTAAGTTAGAGAGAGACTCTGTACCAGGTTGCGCTGAGCGGCCTTGACCAAGGAAAGTGCAAACGGCTGGGGAATCGGCTGCTGAGGCAGCATGGAGCTCGTCACGATGATGGACGGTACTGCCTTGTTATCCTGCTTCGACAGCTCGATGAGATGTGGGATTTGCCTCTGAGCCACAGTGTAAAGAGCCGAGACATTTATCTGTGAAAATTAGCACACGTGTGTCGCTATTGATATCTCTGCGAGGGGTCAACTACGCAATAGCCCAAAGATGAGGCTATGCTGACCTTGAAATCGTATTCGATATCCTTGACGTCGTGAGTGAGCAAACTGGAGGGGAGAACACGAGCAGCGTTGTAGAAGATGCACTCGGGCCTGCCGAGCTGAGCGTCGATTTCATCCAACGCCTTTAGAAGGGCGGCGCTGTCGACGACATCCACAGCGTATGTCTATATACCATAACTAAAGGACTGCTCTACTCTTTACGGGTAGTATGATACTAATTTCCGCCTATAAATCCTGCTTTTACTAACAAATTATTAGTAGAAGGGGTTTCTTTACAGGAAAATAGCCTGTATACTAATATTACAGGGTATATAGCTGTTAAAAATTTTTTTTATAAGCCCTTTTTTTAGTTTCTATTATATTTTATTTTCTAGGTTTTTTCTTTTTTCTTTTTTATTTTTTTAGTACCTATAACTTCTTTATACCTATAATTTCCTACTTATCTTACTTATTATTTTTACTATATCTTATATATATATTAGTTATACCTCTT